>VDFB02042421.1:61522-92035 GCA_007258455.2 Sequoia sempervirens
ATCCAAATTTGGACACTTAATTTATCCAAATTTATCGCTTTTCATCTAAACATCCCTTATCCGAGTTAATAAGTAATATTACTATTATTTAATTAATATCCTCTTAATTCTCAAATCCCTAAGGTATTTAATTAATAATTAAATACCTTACCCTCCTTAATCCTCTTTTCATCAAATAAATTAAATAAATATTACATTTATTTAATTCCTCACATGTCATTTTCATCTAATCCTAATCAATTTCCTAATCTCTTCATTAAGGATGTGCACATGCCTAATCCTTGATTAGGATGTGTCACATCCTCCAACTTTTGCAAGTTGGCTTTTAATCCTAATTAACCCCTAATTATCCTCTAATTACTGATTAGTCAAACCTAATTAGTACCTTGGTCAACTCTTCCCCCCAAGGAATTTTTAATTCCTTTTATTTATCCTAGATTCCCCTCTCTTATATGTGAATTTTTAATTCACATTCTATCCTTTCAAGGCTTCTAGAACCTTGGACTTGTCACAATCTCCACATGTGACCAAGTCCCACCTTTTTGGAGCCCACCTTTTAATTCACATTTATGTTTCAACCACCTTTCCTTTTCCCATGTAGATTTTTAAGGAATTCCAAAATTCCTCAAATGTCCCTTTCACTCCCACTTGGGGACAAGAAATCCCTCTTTGTGGAAATCTTCTCACTCCCCAAGGTGCTTGTCCTTCCTCCACCTCATGTACCTTTTTGACACCTCACTCACACCTCATCTCCCCTTAGCCACTTCACCATCCACATGTCAAGATGTGAGGGCTTGTGGGTTCTCAACCCACCATAGCCCTTCATCTTGGCCTTGTTGGATGCATCTTGACCGTTGAATTCTCTAGAGAATTCAAATTCTCCTATAAATACCCCCTCCTCAAGGGCATTTTCAACACTTAGCCATTTGATAACTACATGCTGTCAATTTGCATTCTCACTCATTTTACTAGCATCTAGCCATTCATTCTAATCACTTTGCACATCCAATCTTGCATTTAGTCACTCAAAAAATCATCTAAGGAGCACACAAAATCATCCCAAGCAAGGGCCAATCAAGGAGACATCAACAGCAAGGAAGGTGAAATCATTTGCATCTTGTTTTATCCATTTTCCTTCTTGTTTTATCACTCTTTAGGCTAATCTTGAAGTGTCCTTAGTATTTTATCACTTGCATTTTTAAGGTATTTTGCACATTAGAGTAGGATAAAATTCTTAGGTACACAACTGTAATTAAAGCACATTCGCAGGATTACAAAAACCTTCAGCTCACTGCCTTCAGCACATTGAAAACTATTATCACAACTCACTCACACACACTTCTACTCTTAAGATTTGTGGCACACTTTCGTCACTTTGCATCACACTGGTATACATCTCTTCACAATTCAACTTGCTTTTATACTATTATCAACCTTAGAAACATTTACCAAGGTCGGCCACAAAACATCATTTCATAAATTCAAATTAGGTTGGCAACTCAAAATTCCCCCGGTGGAAAGCAATAAGAGTGGACCAATAAAATTATTTTCTTGAATCTTCTACACGCTTCCTCAATTTAAATTTATTCTTCAAATGAAGTGTAAACACCAGGTCGAACAAACCTAATGAAAACACAATTGAACAATGATGCACACACTTCCCAGCATGAAGATGACACGCGGACACCTCAACACACTTCATTATTCATGAAACTTTATCTTAGATTTCTTCAGATACATCCGCAGCAAAACAGCATACTTCATACACTAAATACCTTTCACCAAATCATCTAAACTATGCAAACCTGTACTGGAATATAGAAACATGACTTCTTGATTACCAAACTCCAAACTTCTTCGCCAGGGCATAGGAAAGACCTTCACACGACATATCCCAGATTTGCATGAGCTAAATCAAAACAGTGGAGGACTGCGAAGCGGAAACATTTCTCCCAATCCACAGAAGATCAAACTTGCCAGACAGTTCACGTACCGGTGGACACAACTTTCACGTGTCATCTCACTAGAAGCTGAAACTCAGCATTTGTTACCATGAAAATACCAACAACACGCCTTCATATCCGCACAAGCATAGGATCAACATAGGAGAAACGTGAAGCACATATCAGAGCACATTCTGAACACATTCATCACTCTGACTTCTCTTCTATATTAATTTTCTCAAAAACACTTGAAAACTCATCAAACCAGCACATCTACAACACCATAAAGATAGCTCCATGTACTCACAACATCTCACCAGCATCTCCACAATTTGTAACATATTGAACTGTGTTGACATCAATGACAACACCACCAAATTAGCTCATACTTGCAACATGATTCTGCTTTGTGGCATAGTAGTATGTGTCTTTGAGGTAGTCTAATGAAATTAAAATTACTAAAGGCACTATTGTTCTTGGATGCTCTTTTTTAGATGACCAAAAATTTCCCAACTATGTCATGTTGACTAAGCTATTGCAAATAGCAATAGTTCAAGTGGCCATACCATTAATACCACAAATTACTCACATCATCTAAATGAGTGATTCGAACAAACAAAGATGGATCAGGAACAAAGTGAGAGAACAAATAAAACTAATATGGATGATCTGCTCTCCCAACTACAACTGTAGAACCATTGTGCAACTCACAAATCACCACTAAATATAGAGTGAACTCAACCCACTTGCATGTACCTGTGTGAGTGATTTGATGGATTGATAAAAGATTAGTTGAAAATGAGGGCACATAAAGAACATCCTAAAATGTAGCATCCCCCATATCAACAAACCCTCTCCCACACACCTCAACAGGAGTGTTGTCACCCATCAAAATGGAAGGTGTAGTACATAGCTCCAAAGATACAATTTCATCTTCAACAAAAACCATGTGGTGTGAGGCACCCGAATCGAAAACCCAACTGGATAGTGAAGAAGCAACTACTACAAGGGCCTTGCCCTTTCCTTTCCCCTTGTTGTTGTCTTTAGCCTTGTGATAAGCCTCATCTAAACTTTGTTTGATGAAATCAAGAACACTAAGATTATTCTTTTCAAGAATGTGTGTCAAGTGATCTTCTTGTTTTTTCAAACATTTGTGCTCAGCATGACCAAGTCATTTACAATAGGCACATTTGACCTTCTCTTTCTTATACTTGTCGCCTTTTGAAGAGATCTCATTAGTTTTTTTTTGGAACAACTAATTTCTAATCATTTTTCTCTTTGTTATTATTTTGTTTTATATCCTTATTACCACTTTTTCCTCATTGTTCATTTGTGCCATGATTGGCAGGCAAGGCATGTGACTTAGAAGACTTAAAAGTTCTCATCTAGATTAGCTCATCTTGCTCTCGTGTGAGAAAAGTAGCAAAATCATCCAAAGATGGCATGGTGAATTTAAACTCAAATGCATCATTAGTAGCATGAAAGGTAGAAACAAATATTGAATATTCATAACTTAGCTTAGAAAGAATACATTGAATCAGTTGTTCATCTTTCTTATCAATTCTACATTGCTTTAGTTGTAGCCTTAGTGATTTCAATTTGGTGAAAAAATCTTGAATTATGTTGAAGTTGTCTGGACTTAAACTGACTAGTTCATTTTCTAACATATGACCTCTCATAGAATCTTGAGTGCTAAGAAGATATTATAGTTTTTTCCATATTTCATTTGGAGTATTCAAAGATTTAATATGAAAGAACAAATTAGGAAATACAAACAAACAAAATGTTCCATATGTTTCATCACATTTATTAAACCACTTAGGCTTTTCTTCATCTTTAGTAGGTTCAGTTTCTAATCACATTGTTATTCTATGCAAACCAAGACTTCTTAAGTGAATTTGCATTTTAGACTTCCACTCAAAATAGTTGTATGCGGTTTGAATAAGAATTGTTGTTTGAGTCATGATGAAGAGATGCAAAAGGGAAGTGCAAAAAGAATGTGAACATAAGAACGACAAAACACCCACACCCTTTTCACTAGTATGAAAAATCACCCCCCTCCCCCCCAAATATTATAAGATTGGCACTTTATAGTTTAGTCTATTTACAAAGCATTTTCCAAGATACAGTGCTTTACAAGCTCAAAATAACCAAAATTAATAATTTTGATACAAAGTGAACTTGAGACAAAATCTGAAAAAAAATAGCCTTATAACTGTGCAATGCTCTTCACCACCTTTCCAAAGCCTATTAGTTTCCAAAAATTGGAGCACTCAAGTGAAAGTTATGTTTGTTGAAGAAATTAACAACAAACAACTTCAACCTAAAATATCTGGTAAAAAGTGGCAAACATTCTTTTCAACACCTCTATGGTTGGAAAGTGCTTGTCTCTAGCTTTCCAGTGATATTTCATTTTTGAAAATCTAACATTGTGGTGAAAAGTTATGCAAGTTTTTAAAAAGGACCAGTTTGGCCTATTGGAGGGCCCTAGTGGCCCCCTAGTGGCCAAAAAGCGGCACTGTCATTGACGGTGGCCGTTGGGCGGTGCTATGGTGATGGTGGTTGTTGGGCAGCACTGTGGCAACAAATTGGGTGGTTGAGGTCGACGAATGCAAAATTGGTCGATAGTTTAGGGATAAGCACTGGCGGTTAAGTCGAAATTCATTGTCATGGTTAAGTGCTTACCACACCATTGCTTATTTTAAACTGCAGCTTATATCGTTGCTTCGTGATTTACTAGGCTGCTAACAGTTAGCGGCTAGATTGCTACCACCCAACGAACTAAAGTCTCATGGGGCTATTAGGGCTTGGCCAAAGCGCTAAGCACAAGGCTTAAAGCCCTTAACACTAGTGCTAGGTTGTAAGTGTTAGCACAATGCTTTAAAAGTGCTATATATATATATATTTATTTATTTATTTATTTAAAAAATTGTGGAATTTGAAACTAGAGGGTCGTAAAGCCCTCCTAGTAAAAAAAATCCTTAGCAACTCTCGACACCAAATATGGGAAAATTTTATGTCAAAATTTGTCTCCTCGACCTCCTAAACACATAGCAAGGTCTTTTTTGACCGAAAATGCTCCTATAAAACCTATTCACCAAATATGAGCTGCAAACCCCTATTTGCAACTATGTCAAACGATTTCCAAATTGGATGAAACAAAAACCAATCTTGACTTTCTTGAGCCTCTTGGATGCATTAGAATAGTCAAGAATACCACCAGTATGACCAAAAATGTTGCAATCACCCAAATGTCACAAAACACATGCAAAATGAGAAGGTTATTAGATCTTTGCAAACCCTTTCTAATTTTCCAAATCGTTCAAAACACAAGAGAAAAGCATACAGGAATTTACAAGATCTTACATGAAAATCTCAATATCTCAATTAAGAAGCTAAGAACTTAGCTTTCTCAAAACAAAATCTTTAATACCATATTAGAAATCTGAAATAGATTGAATAACCCAATGAATTTTATAAGAGAAATTCAAAGTTGCATAAACTAGAAAAACATCAACAAATGTTAGGTAGTGAGTTTATATAGAACTAAAGAAAGGATGGAGGTGGCAAATCAATCAATAGGAATTAACCACCACTAACCACCAATATTAAATAAAGTGATGACAAAGTAAATGCTCCACTTTTAAAAGGTGGAGACAATTCATCACTTTATATACTAGTTATTAAATGATACTTTATTATCCTAAACAAGCTTAATAAAAGTGTAGAAAAAACCTATAATTAAAAGAAAATAAATTATCCCACTAAGAAAATAAAAACCTACAACACTCTATGTGCAATACTACTGTTGTGTGCTCATACACAAACCATAATCCACTGCCTGTGTGCTACTATTGCAAGTGCATTTCCAAATTATATAACCTTCTAACTTCCCACACACAACTATACACCTTCATGTCGTGAAGATTCACTTCCAATCCATAGCAAATAATTTGATAGTTATGGAGCAATTACAAACCGATTTCCAACAGGTTTTATTTACAAATTTCCTTTACTAAAAATGGCAACTAAACAATGAATGACAACCCCGTTAATTAATTTGGAGGGAAACCACAACTGTCTAAGTCATTAAAATATTAACCCAGAGCATGATTAGGCTCCACATACCAATAGTTTGAACCTTGAGTGACTTGGACGAACTAATCCCCCTACCCATGGTGGCTTAACCAAAGGATAACTTCTAGTTTATATGTATGCTCCTTCATAAAGTTGATATTTGTAATGTCAGAAAATGTACTTTACATTTTCACACTATGCTTGGGTCTCTTAATTAAATGGACTTAATTAAGCCTCTAATTGACTCAATTATGCATCTACAAGCCTAATTAATTGTAATTTCTGAAAAGGGAATTATGATTTAATTAATGTAATTATCATTTTTAACACCCCGAAATGAATAGATCCTAACAATTTCGGTCAGGTTCTAACGAATGGGTCCCCTTTAGTTGCTAAATTCATATTTTAAATATGTTTTTGGTGGCATCTTAAGATCCTAAATTCAAGTTTCCAATGTCATCTTTAATGTTTAATTTTCGGGAAATTAGAGAATTGTCTATAAAAGCAAGGTTTTTTTTATCAATTCAAATCCTAGATTTTCAAAAGCAAGTTTCACAAGAGTTAAGATTATTGTCAAAGGTGTTCAAGAGTAGATTTCCCAAGCATTTGTTGCAACAATCAAGATCTCAAACATCATGTCAAAGTTATCAAGCATCATGCAAGTTTTTGGAGCTAACATTGTGATGTAGGTTTCATGCATTCAAGTCAAATTTCAAGCATCAAGACCACATCATCAATCAAGCCATTCATACAAATCAAGACATTGGAGAGATCTACTAAGTTATAGTCATTGAAGGGTTTCAAATCAAGGGTTTGGTGAGTTGCAACATAACAATTGTTCATTCATCATTCCTTCATGCTTCATTGTTCCAATTCAAAATTTAATTACCCATACGAGGTTTGACCAAGGCAAACCCCCATTCACCAAAAACAAATAATTTTTTCATCTTGTGTGTGTTTTGCAAACCTTAGGTTGAAGAAGGATTGAAGATCTCTTGAAATGCAAAACTAGAAAAGTTGTCATAGTTGCAAAAGTTGTCAAAGTTGTCATCGAGCCATGGAAATTCACCTACATGATTTATTTCCATACTTTTAATTGTGAAATCCAGAAAATTAAGGAGTGCAAACATAGAACCAGAGGACCCAAAAATTGATTTCAAAAAGCCCTACAAAGACCCATTTGCCCCCTTGGGTGAATGAGTCCTAGAGGACACTCAACATCAACATATTGTTGACAGGTGCATAAATATTAAACCATCTCAGATCTATCTAAAAGTTGTAAGTTCCACTAGATTAAGGTTTAATCTTCTAATTTCATATATTGCATTGCATTTTTTAATTTATTTGCTATTTTTAATCTTTCTCCCAAAAGTGTTGTTTCAGCAGATCCTCGTCCTAAATCATAAGGAAAACAACAAGATCTCCTTCAAAGTTGACTCACCTAAGGGCTGAAAGTCAACCTTGGCTTAAGGGATCTCTTTTTCCTAATGAAATAAAGGGAAATAGGTGCATTATACCCCATTTTTCCCTTTTTATTTATAGTAAAATTTGTGAACCCCCATTCCATTTTAGTGCACACAATTTCCCACCATTTCAATATCTTTATAATCTAATTGTGTGCATAAAAATTGGATAGCTCTTACCCAAGCAAGTTGTAATTCATAATTATATCAAATTGTGGTACAAAGACTACTCAATGCATGCTTCTATATTTTGTATGTTCCAAAATCATGGCAAAAATAATCGAATAATTTTTCATTATTGTAAATGGACCACATATCATTATACTATCTAAAAATATTCAATTTTACATGTTGACTGTTTGTTTTACTTTGATGTGCATCCACCATGCACACGAAAATGAGGGGAAAAAATGTAACAATGAAAATAACATATCCATGCCCTTTCCCCTTAATATTTTGGGCCCACTTTGATTAAGGTGTCATAAATACAATAATTAGCTTACAAGTAGGCATATTCATGAATAAATTTGGCTCAAAACTCAATCTCATTAATAAGACCTAGAGTTTCTTATATAATCCCCAAATTTACTATTTCTTGCCCTAGATTAGACCTGCAATAGGTCAAGTTTGCAATTTTGGATCTAACCCCTTCACTTATAAAATTCAAAATTTAAATCCCTCGTCTCATAGACCACCGTACTGACCATTGTGAGCTGCCTGTGAATTTATTTGTTTGTGACATCATTCTCAAAGCACCATAAAATCTTTGAATCTTTGTTCAAAACCATAAAATCAACCCATCTAAGGGTTTCACCAAGAAAATCATAACCCTTGTGATTCAACCAATTCCCAAAGGTGATCATTAACACCGTCAATCTTTACAACAGGTGTGTAAACCACCATCCCAACATCATAACAGCATCGAGTATTTATTCAAGTGGAATTTTTTGGGGGGTCTTACTTATGGTAACTGGAATTGCTTGCCCTTTGGCATTGCAAGGGTCGTCTCAGTTGAAAATAATCTCTTCCAATATCTTGCATATATATGCAAAAATTACCTTGATCGTCCTAATATGTGCACATGCAACAGTGCAAATAAAATTTTTATATTTCTAAAATATACTCCATAACTCTCCCACCTATTCAACAATAAGATTGGTGCCACGATATAATTTAAATGTCCCGTCTACACAAAAATCAATTGTAACTAATGATTTATCATTTATTGCTTTAATAATCTTTGTGAGACATTTTCAAAATTGTCTTGTCACAACTTCTGCCATAGAGCGCTTCCATATCTACAATAATAGGAGATTAAGAATTTGTATTGAACACGATGAAAGCCTATTAGAATATTTTTCTTGCTAGGCATCCTCGAACACTACTCCCTTATGTGGTCCCTCTGTTCACAGCTTGCCAGCGAAAAGAAATATGTTATGGGGTCCAGTTCCCATCAGTTTCTGGTCCTCGAGGTAGAAGGCCTGCAAATGGGATGGTGTTGTGCATTAAAGAGGTCATAGATTCAGGTAGCAATGGCGTGTGGTATGATGTTACGAGGAAGGATGTTTTCCTATGGTTATGGCACTTTCTGGTGTGGCTGGGGTTGTATTCGGTTGCAGGGATTATGTTAGGAAGGTATTTTGTTAGGGTTTGATAAGATGTATGGTTTTTGGTATCTCTAAATTTTGGCAGGCTCTTACTGTATGCAGTCTGGTAGTATTTTGGTATCATATAAGAAAGATGTTTCTATCTTGTATTTCGGATTAAGCTTTCAAGCTAGGTTACCGAATCGGCACCCTTCGCTGAGCGATTCCCGTTTGGAATCGTTTCGGGTACGGGTACCGAAACGAATCGCGTGGGAATCGGACAGGAATCGCGAAATACACTGTGGGTTCGATTCCTAAAAACCAAAAGCGATTCCCGACGTTTTTCGCTGACGTGGCAAATCGGAAACATTTTTTTGACCGTTTTTTCATCCGCCGTTTGACTTTGATCTCGATTTCCGCAAAATTTAGGGCGAACGACTTGTCAAATACACGGCTTTCGCGTCTGCATCTCATCTAGCGAATTTACAACACACCAAAACGCACTAGGCGGCGACTGTAAAAAACGCGAGTTCGACGGCGTTTAGAAGACACAGAGAGGAGGGTAAAAAACGACGGCGCGCCCTGGTAGACAAACCACGAGCAAGGAGCAAGGAGCAAGGAGCAAGAAGAACCAGAGGCGCGACCAGGGCAGAGGCGCGACCAGGGCAGAGGCGCAGCTAGGGCAAAGGCGCGACTAGGGTAGAGGCGACAACAGGTATTTTTTAATTTTTAATTATTTTGCATTTTTTTTTTATTGTTTTAAAAACGGAAAACATAGGTAGGTTTTAAAAATTAAAATATAAATTTTAAAATTTAAAATAGTTAATAATATAATTTATTTATAGTTTTATTTTTTAATTTTTAGAATCTTAAACCCTATTTAAAATTAATATAATTTATTTATAGTCTTATTTTTTAATTTTTAGAATCTTATATGAATAATTTATGAAATTATTAATAAATAATAATATAATAGTATTATATATAATTTTTAAAATATAATATTCATATATTATAAATTTATAATTATATAATTTAAAAAAATTAAAAATTTATAATTATTTAGATTTATAATTTTTCAACACAATTATAATTTATAAAGTTTAGATTTAATTATATTTTTTTGTTTATAATTATATTTTTTAAATCTAAAAATATAATTTACAAGTAACAGAAAGTTGAGGAAACAGTTTCTGTTTCTTTAAAATTCGGCCCTTTGTTTTTCGGCACAATTTAGATTTAAAAAATTTATAATTTATACAATTTTTAAAAAAATTATAATTTATTTGTAATTGCAGGTTTAGAGATTGTTTCTATTTTCCAAATATCATGGCAAATAGTGCAGCTTCTGTGAGCAATAGTAATCCCTCATTCAAGTTTGATCCAGCTTCACCGCTATGGAGACATGTAGAAATTGTAGAGCAAATTCCAGGTGGGGGGACTTGTGTTTGGATATGCCCTGGGTGTGAACATAAATACACTAGTTCTTATAGCAGGGTGAAAGCGCATTTGTGTGGAGTTAGTAGAAAGGGAATTAAACCATGTCCAGGAAAAAATAAAATACCTATAACACCTGAGAAAATAGCAGAATATATTGCAGAGCAAGAGGAAGCAGATGCAAGGGTTAAAAAAAAAATGATGCCTCCATCAAATACAGGAAAGGGCTCAACTACACCATCTACTTCATCTCAAACGCATATTGCTCGTCCTGTCACTATAGTAGAAAGCCATCCCTTCTTGAGAGTAAATGAAGATGAAAATGCCAGTGAGGGTAGTGTTTCGAAGAGAGCAAAGGGACCATTGGAGAAGGCATTCAATAATGATGCAAGACAAATTGCTGACCAAGCCATTGGAAGATGCCTCTATGCAAATGGATCTCTTTCAATGTTGTTCGATCACCTTATTGGCAAGACATGATAAGAAAAGCAAATGAAGCTCCAAAGGGGTACACAAGCCCAGGGTATGAGAAGGTGCGTACCACTATATTGTCAAAGGAGGTAAAACATATAGAAGACTCATTATATCCCATCAAAGCCTCATGGCAAGAAACAGGGGTGTCTATTATTTCTGATGGATGGAAGGATGCAAGAAATAGACCATTGATTAATTTGATTGCAGTCTGCCCTAAAGGGGCAATGTTTCTAAAGGCTGTGGATTGTGAGGGGCAGGTCAAGGATGCACAATTTATTGCTGACATCCTTATACAGTGCATTAATGAAGTGGGGCCTCAAAATGTTGTCCAAGTTGTAACGGACAATGCAAAGAATTGTAGAGCTGCTGGTATGATAGTTGAGTCACGATTCCGACATATATTTTGGACACCTTGTGCTGTGCATTCCCTCAACCTCATGCTGCAAAAGTTGGGTACAAAAATAGATTGGATCAAACAAGTCTATGCTGAAGCTGAAGAGATCCAAATGTTCATAACAAATCACCACATGTCACAAGCTATCTTTAGATCATTCTCAAGACTAGAGCTGTTGAAAGTAACTCAAACTTCAAACATTGCATTTCTTTAATGTTATGTTTTACTTCAATAATTTATTTAGAATACATATATATATATTGATTTTAATTATTTACTTTTTTATTTTCAAATAGGTGGCTGAAACTAGATTTGCATCCAACACAATCGTCTTGAGATGACTTGTGAAGGTGCGAGAGGCGCTTGCTGCTATGGTCATTAGCCACTCATGGGCTATATAGAGGCAATCAAACAGTGAGAGGGCAGCAAATATAAAACATAAGATTCTATATGACATTTGGTGGGATCGAGTGGAATATCTTCTTGCTTTCACCGAGCCCATTTTGAGCATGATACGCTTTACTGACATGGATAAACCATGCATGGGGGAGGTTTATGATGGCATTGACACAATGCTTGAGAGGATGAAAAACATCATATGTGAAAAAGAGCAAGATCCTGAAGAAACCTTTTTCAAAGAGGTGCATGCAATTTGTGTTGACCGGTGGAACAAAATGACCACCCCACTCCATCTTCTTGCCTTCGCATTGACACCCAAATTTTACAGCCCCCAAGTCCTTGCTATGCCAAACAGATTGCCACCATACCGTGATACAGAAGTCAACGATGGGTTTAGGAAAGCTCTCGTTAAATTCTTCCCTGATACTGAGATGGAAGATGTAGTTTCAAGTGAATTTGCTAGTTTTTGTGACTCTAATAATCAAAGTTCTGCTGCTATCCGTGACAAATATAAGAAGGATGATCACTCTTGGTGGTACCTCAATGGCTGCAAGATGCCAAACCTCCAAGTTCTTGCAATAAAAGTCTTATCTCAAGTAAGTTTTAACGTTTTAAGTTTTATCATTTAAAAATTTAAAACTAAAATGTGTTATTTACAAATTTGAAGTTTGATTTACAATTTTTTTAATTTAACAACTCTAATGAGAGCTCCCTTTGCTTCAATAGGTTGCTAGTTCTTCTTCAGCTGAGCGGAATTGGAGTACATACTCCTTCATCCACTCAGTCAAGCGCAATCGATTGGCATCACACAAAGCAGAGGAGCTAGTTTATGTTCATTCCAACTTGCGCCTTCTTACTCACAAAGAGGATGAGTACAAAGAAGGGGCAGCAAAGATGTGGGATGTAGAACCAGAGCGAGCTGACCTAGATCTTTCTTTGGCTGCAATTGCACAATCTTCTTCAATTTTTGAGGAGCCAAGTAGTCAACATACTTTTAGTGCACGTGCTAATGTGGTTCCATCATCTAATGTTAATGTTGATGATGATCTTAGTCTTGATGATGAGCCATTTGATGGAATTCAAAATTAGTGAATTGGTTACTATTTGTATTTTGTAAATGTTAAACAATGATTATCTATCATGACATTCAAGTTTGATCCTTTTGATATTGAAAACCGAATTTAAATTAGTAAATTATGTTTCAAAAATTGAAATTTGTCATGGTATTGTTTATCATATGTATTGGTATATGACATTCTAAACTTATTTTGTTTCTAGGTTGCATATATATATATATATATATTTAAATATTTTATTATATTTTTGTACAGACGTACCCGATTCCGTACCCAACCCCCCAAAAAATTTTGCCGTACCCACGTACCCGTACCCGTGCCCGTACCCGATTCGGCAACTTAGCTTTCAAGGGCAGGGGGGCCTATAGAACCTCCATTATTAAATCCAAAACAATCTAGAGGGTGTTTACCTATCCCAACCACACCCTGAACCACACCCTAAATGATGAGGAGAGATATGTCCTATGATATTTATTTCAAAATTTAAATTACAAAAATCCAATGTTTGCACTGAATGAAAAGGTAGATTCAACTTGATGTCATTCTATAGGAAGGGTGATGGCTTATTTTCTAAATAAATTCATTAATCCGAGCAGGCTAAAGTATTCTTGAATCTTCAGAACCAATAAATAAATGTAGCGTACATGGAAAGATCTACTCAAAACTCCATGAATGACGTGGTAGAAACCCAATTTTGGATCAAAACAACTTGCTAAGTTGAACCCAGTATTGTACTAAAAACACCTTGCCTAACACTTTACCAAGTTGACTTACACATTTGAGTTTACAATTGAAAAAATCAACCTCTGATTTCTACTCGGCATATTCAACAGAAACACTTCATCATGCCTGCGCAGCTCACTTGTGTCCCCAACCAAAAATATATTTAAGCACCAAGAAAATACTGCAGCCTGTTTACATTTGTTGTTGCTGATTCCCATCAACTTCAAGTCTTGTCTCCACCTGTATTAAATAACAACATAAAATGCTAGTAATTCCTTTTCCTTAATTATGCACTTCTCCAGATAACTAAAAAGAACTCGTTATAATTAAAGTCAACTAGGTAAATGACTTCAGATCACAACACTTAGTATTCTATAGGAGTTCCAAAACCAGAAGTACCATTTGGTTTATAGTAGCTCTCTAATTACCATAGATTTATCAACTGACTTGAGTTTTTTCTTCTGTGCTGCAAAGTTACTCGGACCAACTGATATGGACATACGCTTAGTCCTGCTGAAGGACAAAAAATAGAATCAGGTAAAAATATTTATAAACGCTGCTGACATACTAAATGATAAAACAACACAATCATCACAACTCTTATAAATATCTAGTGAAACGAGATTAAATAGATACCTGATAGTTATATCTTCAGCTACACCCCCTCCTGAATAAAACACTTTCAAAACACACAATCAATAGATAATCAAGAAAGTGGAATACTATTTATATAACATCTCTGAACAAGGCTGCAAGCTCCTAATCTTGGGTTCATCTTTAGCAAATTTGTAAACAACATAAGGAAAGAAAACTCATCTCATTTTCAGAGAGTTTGAAAACAGCATGCATGATTTAAAATGCCTAGAACTATAAAATCATACAATAAAAACTAGATGTAATTGGGAGATTCATTCAAGAAAGTTTATAGCACTCTTGGATCCAAAAAAGTTAAGGTTTTCATGGATTTAACAACAAAAATGCACCACTCAAAATATTTGGCTAGATGGATGTCCTTGATCACTTAAGATTGATCTCTACAATAATGATATGGGCACCACCTTCTTGTTTGCCAACCCAATGGACTTTACCCCAGGCCTCAGACAATGAGGCTCATCCAAAAATGGATCTGGTTTTTGCATTCATTTGCATGTTTTGGGACAGAGGACTACTAGTATATTGAAGAATGTTCGGGCTGGTATGTATGAAACATCCACGTGCAGGTTTTGATGAGGGAGAAGATCTTCAAAAACTGAGCTTTCTGGTAGTTTTGGAGAAATTGCCAATTTGCACAGGTGGTGAAAACCTAATCACTTCTCTGTTGGAAGCAGTGAATTCATTTTGTGTAGTGATGGTGTCCAGTGATGTTCCAGATTCCAAATTTTTCCTCTTTCTCTTCCTTTTGGATGGTCATTCCAACGTCCCTATGGCCAGAGATTCTATTTATAACCTCTTGGAGGTCGAATTCCATATGGTGCAGTCTTAACTCTCTTGTTGAGAACTGCTGTTGTGATATTTTCCATTGTATTTTTTCATGTTCATGACTATCATAGAAATTGTAAGGCCAGAAAGTTCTTTGAGGAGTCTTTGATTGGTTCTTGGGGAGTTAAGACAACTTGTTGGAGCACCGTAGAATGCCCAAGGGGCTCTGGAATCAATCTCTGTAGCCATTTTTTAGCACTAAGTGTATATTCACTTCTACTCACTTTTAGTCTTGATCTCATTTTCATGGTGTTTGAAATATCTCATATTGTCCCTTGTTTCTAATTCAATTGCTTAGCTTTGCAGTAAGTTTTGTTTTCACAATCTACGATTGACAAACAAGATAAGGAATATCCTTATAGTTTACATCTATGTTACCAAATTATCCAAAACCTAGGCCGATTCCGGGTACGAAACGTCCCGGAATCGGATTCTGCATGGAATTGCCACAGAATCGGGCAGGGTTCGTAATATTTTATCTTGACCTCAAAAAAGCCCCAACATTTGTAATGGAGTTCATAAGAGGAGGGGTGCGAGATGGGTAGCAGCAGAGATAAGCAGTGGATGGGAATTTGCTTCAGTTCACAGTTCCCTTGCTGCTTCCCTGACGATCCTTAATTCAATATCCTTTCAATCTCCCCATTTTTTCAATAGCCACATGCCCGCCAACTCTTCAAAAGGGCACCAAAGACGAAAGCACAAGCGTCAATGATATCTGTTGAAAGATGGGCTCCAAACATTCATTGCCGGCCCTGCCTGGCTTTTATACCCCTCCCCAACATTGTCAAAAGCTTGGCGGAAAGAGCCACTTTCTAATGGTTTTAAAAATTTATAATATAAAACAATATAATAATTAACAATATAAAATAGTTGTAAAATTTAAATTAGAATATATTATATAGTAATAATTATATAATAAAATTATAAATTAACAATAATATAAACTAGTATATATTTTATTAGTATATTGTTTAATAAATTAAATATTAATATTATATTGTATTAGTATATTGTTTATTAAATTAAATATTAATAATCATATAATATAAACTAGTATATATTATATTAGTATATTGTTTATTAAATTAATTGTTATTAATTATATAATAAAATTATGATAATAATATAAAATTTATAAATTATAAATTTAAAACTTGTATAATTATACAACATTATTAATATATTTATTTTTTAATATATATATTTATGATTTTTACATGTTTTTTGTATGGACATATCCAAACGTACCCAACCTCTCACAAAAAAAATTGCCGTACTAGCATACCATACCCATGTACCCATACCCGATTCGGCAACTTAGTGAAACACCCATGGGTTGTTTTTGTTGCTGCTGGGCGTTTTTAGCAATATTGGGTAATCAAAAATGCTTAAAATCCTCTTAAAAAATGTTACCAAGGCATGGATAACCCTCTTGGCAGCATTCTGGGCAAGAAAACAACATATTCAGCTTGCAAATGGCTCTGAAATCCCTCCCAACACCTTTGCACGTGAACAGCCTTCATTCCAGCACTGGAGGAAGCTTATTGCAGGCTTAAACAATCAAAGACTGCCCCAAATTGGCACTGGAATTTGTGAACAGGAACAGCAAACTTAAGACAATAAGAAGCACATGCAAGAGAACATGACTGGGCGCCAACATTAACCTTTGTAAAGTTATCTCATATCTCAAGCCTATCACTCCTTTGTTCATCACCAATTTGACTTTAGTCAGCTCCCTCGTACCTGCGCCAGTGTTTGGACAGCATTTGTTGGAGTTTTAAAGTGAAGACAAAATCATGGTTCCAACCTCACGTCCCAGTCGCAAGGTAGCAACCAATCAAATAGTCGTCACATGCCTTCCCTTTATTGCAACTTTGTTTTGCTTTTACTCTTCAAAACAGAGATGACACAATTTATTGTCATGTGGATTAGCTTGCAACTTGAGAGTGCAGTCAGACCAATTGAAAAGACAGCACTGAAATCCTTCAATGCATGTGTATAAAATTACATTTAAGGCACCATATTGTCCATCCTTCTCAGCAAGTAAAACCAATGATACGTTATCGCAATCCTCACCTTCATTGCAGTTTCAAGGGCTTTGGAGGCTTGAGAAGTTGCAATATACAATGGGCATTATTCAACTTTAAAATGACCTTCAAAAAGAATTAAAAATTTTGACTTTAAAGAGCCATTCTATATGCTTTGCTTTGGAGGATTATAGTTAACATTTGAAAACATTATTTTTTCCCTCCCTAACTAAATAAAACAGTTAAAATTGTTTTAAATAGTTCCAATATTTGAAAACTTGAAATTTGTCATTTAAATGCACCATAGCTTAAATGATGGAATCAACACCACAAGCACATACAATGTTTGAAGTCTGCGGAAACTTGCAAAGGGTTGTGATTAATTATGTAGATCCTCGTTCTTGCATTTTGACATGCTCAACAAATCAATTTTCAAGACCTTTGTAAATGGGGACTTCCAACAAGCTATTTAACAAAATTTTGGTTTGGACCCCGCAACTTCTCCTATCATGATGAAACTGGAGCTGGAGGCTAGTGATGATAAATAAACATCTGGGTAGTTACCAAGAAAGAGAAAATCATACTTTTGTACAAGACCTTATGGACCCACTCAAAAACATCGACATATTACAATCACCATCAAAACTCATCTGAGAGCCACGAAATCAGGTTTGCACAATCCTTATGATTTATAAAGAACTTCTACCAACCAGATTTTGAAGATAAGCTACAGATTGCAAAATATTAATGCTGGAAGTTCTAGGCTGACTGGTTGCCACGAGGCCTAAAAACATGGTCATGTCCCCAACTGAAAGGTCAAATTGCATTGGGAGCATGGCAAAAATATAGGTGCTAACAAGAACTATTTAATAATTTTTTTAATTTATTTACATTGTTTACTATATTTTTATTTGGAGAGCTAATTTTATTTATTAAAGAGTTATTTTATTTTTATTTATTTTGTTTTTGTTTTGGAAAGGGTAGTATATGTAACTTTTTTTCTTTGAAAAGTCACATCATTTCATATGTTGGAAATAAATCATTTTATTTTTATTATTTGTCTTTAATTTATTTTACTTTAAAGCTACTTTATTTTACCATAAAGCTATTTTAAATTAAGAGTTGATTTCTTTTACCATAGAGCTATATTACAATAAGACTTAATTTATTTTACCATATTGCTACTTTAAATTAAAAGTTAAATTATTTTGCCATATCTATATTAAATTAAGACTTACTTTATTAGAGTTAATTTATTTTACCATTGAGCCACAAAAAATATGGCATCGAATACCAGATTCTGGTAACATTGAGTTCACCAAATCAATCTAAGATTAACAATTTCTCTCTTCTAATACTAACTTACAGAGACCATGAAAATGCAGGTTGAACACCACTCATACAAATTTATCCATCTTGATTATATCATCAAAATCCATAAGTTCCCACCAAGTAAACCCTGCTAACCTTTTTTAACATGAGAGGATAGGGTCATCCTACCATCCCCTTTGGCATTTTTATCTAGAGAAGCATTCCTCTTCTTTCTTTCCACTGCAATCCATTTGTCAAATAATATCGATCCATAAGAGGGGGTTGAAGATTTTTCTGCTAGGGAGGACTTGAAGACTCGTCATATAAATGAGGCATCAAGCTTGTTGGAGGAGACTGCAACACCTTGTTTACTGGAAAAGAATCACCAAATTTTCCTTAAGGAGAAACCTTACGGGTGACAAGGGGCAGGTCACTGGCCTAAAAAGGCAGAGCCCTGGGAGAATAAGAGGAATTTGCAGAGGGACAATCTTGAGAAAATTCAGAGAAATAATCATCGAAAGCCTCACTGCAAGCATCCTCCCTGCAACCAATCACCTGACAATGATGTTCAACACTAACCCACCAAGTGACCTGCCTTTGCTTAGGAGCCAAATGAGAAAACTTAGGGCATTTTACAGCTAAATGGCCAATATCAAAGCATGATCTGCATCTGAAGGCAATGCCTTCATAATCTATCTGTTGTTTTCATGTCCTATTTCGAAAGCCTCACTGCAAGCATCCTCCCTGCAACCAATCACCTGACAATGATGTTCAACACTAACCCACCAAGTGACCTGCCTTAGGAGCCAAATGAGAAAACTTAGGGCATTTTACTGCTAAATGGCCAATATCAAAGCATGATCTGCATCTGAAGGCAATGCCTTCATAATCTATCTGTTGTTTACATGTCCTATTTCCCACTTTTAGATATATCTCTTCTGGCAATTTTTTGGTTTAATCAATCCCAACAAGAATTATAACGAAAGTAAAATGTGTAAACATCTTCTCATGATCTGGGACAAAAATAAGCTTCCCGAGAGTACTTCCAATAGATGAAAGACAATCCTCAAACCAAAATTGTAGGTTGGTTTGGAAGCATAATCCAAATCAGAGAACTCAGAAAGGGAAACAGACAAAGGATTTAAATCTAGGAACCATAGTGTTATAAGTGTTATACCCCAATATGCCTTGTCCCAAAACCAAGGACCTCCCTTAAGTAAAGCATCCCTATCCATAAGAGTTTTCTAAGTTACCGGGTTCGCCCCTAGGAAGCCTGGGTTCGATACGGGTTCGATACGGGTTCGAAATTCAGGTCCGGTTCGACCAAATTCGCTGTGGGTTCGAAAAACTGACTGTGGGTTCGGCAAGGGTTCGGAACCCTGACTGTGGGTTCGACCAGGGTTCGGTTTTTTCGAATCCGGTTCGAACCCGGGCAGAATTTGCGCCCAGGCAGACTTTTCCAATGCCTTTTTGCATTTTTTTTATTATTTTTTTGACTGTTTGTTGACTTTTAAAGACTATTTTATTCCCTCTAACCCTAATATTTGCCTCTTTGGGTCTCTAATAGATTGATGCAGAAATACACTTAAAGACTATTAAAGACTATTTTAAAGACTGTTTGTTGACTTTTAAAGCTAGTTTTCCTACCAGCCTATTGGGTCTCTAATAGATTGATGCAGAAATACACTCCATATGCATCCAAGTGATAGAATAAACAAGTGCTATCAGATAGAACTCAAAAGGCCACAATTTCAATGTTTGGAAAATACAGAAGGATTTCCATTTGCAGATTTGGAAGTAGAAGAAATTATGGCAAACAAAGATAAAAGAAATTCACATGAGGACATTAATATAGAGCAGCAACTAAATGCACTTATACAGGGACAGCAGCAGTTGACCAAGTTATTGACACAAATGTTAAAAATATGAACAATGATGCAATTAACTCTGCAAACAACAACAACAATAATAATACCAGAACAATAATAGGATCAGTAACTAGACCCCTGATGCCTAAATTTTGGATAGAGCAGA
This sequence comes from Sequoia sempervirens, assembly GCA_007258455.2. Taxonomy (NCBI): domain Eukaryota; kingdom Viridiplantae; phylum Streptophyta; class Pinopsida; order Cupressales; family Cupressaceae; genus Sequoia; species Sequoia sempervirens. Next base: position 81,946 of record VDFB02042421.1, read on the forward strand.
AGACCTAGATGGTCATAGGGACAAAAGAATGTAGGACAGAGCTATTTGGACTACCTAAATGAGTATAGATCTCTTTGGAATAATCTCATGAAACAATGTCTTTTACAAATTTTCCAATTGAAGCTAAGAAACAGACCCAAGAAAGAGAGAGGAACCCAAAGCTAGGACTTACAATGAATAACGGCAAGTTGTGCATACCTACTTTTGACAGCTCAAACAAATGCACAACAAGTTCTTAGATCTAAAATTTGGATACATACTTCTCCCCAAATCCTATGTTTGAAGAGGAAGCGATAAAATATGCCAAATGAATCTATATCATGACATCTGAGTATAAAGTGGTGGTGTATTTTTGCTATGTTATTTGACTATTAATATGGTGGTGTATTTTGAACTTAATTACTGCTGCAAATATGTATATATTTCTGATTTTTATATTTTTTTATATTACCGAACCCAAAACGAACCCAACCCCAAAAATTTTTTTTACCGAACCGGCGAACCGGGTTCTCGAACCCGAACCCGAACCCAAAACCGAACCGGTAACTTAGAGAGTTTTACATGTTTACTTCACTAGGTGTAATTCAACGTAGTACGTACTACGGAAGTAAACTAGACTATATGCAGAACATGGAATAGAACAACAGATTGGAAAACATAATATGCTTGGAATAAAAGATGCTTCTATTCATTTCCAAAAATTATCACAATGTACAATCATAGGAATATCAACAATACTATCAACCAAGATCACCATAATATGTTCCCGACTATAGAACCTAAGTACATATAATGCTCGGCGGTGGTTGAGCAACCAACCGTCGTGACGTTTCATAACAGCCTGTTACCACTAATCGGGACTTAGTTACCCGAATACACATAACATTTATTACATTCATTATTCCCGCTATCTATAGTCTTATAATTTATTAACATAACCAAACTACGCTACGGCCGACTACGGCCAATTACAACAAAAGTAAAGACAACTACAGCTTACATTACATACTACCAAAAACCATCCCTTTTCACAATGACTGATAGCAAAACCAACATTCACTGAGGATTTCCAATGTTGAGACTGCCAATCATGAAGTTTAACCAAACTAGGCCAAAAATTATGAAATTCGCAAATATCAAAGCAACTTTTTGTAGCCAAATTTCCTTCTTGGCCACCTCATCCCCAAAAGCCACTATCAGAGCATCTTCTATAAACTGTGATCCGTAGCTGCCAAATCCTGCTTTAACACTTCCTCAAGTCAAGAGTTCATCCCAAATTGCATGTCCATCACTGTCCAGTGCACAAGAGAGGTTGGCCTTCATTTCACCTACAAATTGTGATTTGACAGAGCTTGTTGGAATATCCTTACGGAATGAAGAATGAACATGCAAGGAAGAAGGACACGAACAGAAAGGGTACGTGGAGAAAGGTGCTGCAGAATGCGAGTTTGAGAGAGACAAATCACTGCAAACAAATTATCAATCCTTACCAAGTTGTTTCTCTATGATCCTACCCTTGCTGCCACAAATATGTGCATTTGTAAGGGTAATTGTGTGCTAATCAAATCCAGAAGAAAATGGAGAGTTTGGCCCTAGACCACCAACACAAGGATCACCAAAAGTGGCATCTTGAGCAACCATCAATGCATGACTACTCAAGCCATCCCTAGATGATTCCCAAAATGTGTGCAGAAGATTGTGCAATGGTTGAATTCCTTGGTGAAGATCCATTATTTCCTAATCGAAATGCAATTTTTGGCACACCTTGTGCAGAAAAATCGTAAGGAGTGGGAGACATATTCAGGAGCTATTTTATATACTACATAATTTATTTATTTTAAAATTAGTGCCTTCATATTTAAAAAATAAATGTTGGCTCTAAATCAAATTTTGTTCAACTATTCTTTCGCAGTCACAACATGAGATGCTTCTCCCCCTACTGCCACTGTAGGTTATGCCTTTTGGCATAATTATTAATTAATATATAAATTATTTTTGTTTATATAACTATTAATTATTCTATTAAATTAAATAATTATAATTAAATTGATATTATTTTAACAATTAATATATAAATATTTATAAGATATTTAAATATTTAAATTATATGTTTTACATGATGTGTTATGTTAAACCTTCACTCACTTTATATTTATTTAATATATAGGATATTTATATATTTCAATTATACAAAAAAATTAAAAATAGAACACAATGTAAAAGATATGATATAAACATTTAAATATTATTAATTAATTAAATATAAAATTAATGAATGTTTATTAATTTGATGTGCAAATGGTCATCAAAACCATTGCAATCTACCCCTTGCTGCCATTGTAGTTACAACTCTCAGCATATAAACAGCAGTTTTTTCTTTATAAACTGGCCTGTAATAGAACCTGCATTTGCTTATCTGAAAGAAATAAAAAATACAAAAGAATTTAAAATAAAAAGTACAAGAAAACAAGCTACATGATTCACTGTATCTGAGCTCGTAACTTGAATCTCAAGAACATGGAATTATAACTGGCAAATGCAATGTATGACATTATCAAATCATTTTATTTTTGGTTTTAGTAAGGGGTGCAAGTGTTAAACAAAAATCTTTAAAATAAACGCAACTAGGAATTCAGAAAATTTTCTACCTTCTTCAACAATACTGTTCTTGGAACCACTTTTTCCCCTTTTTTTCCATCTTTCTTTTGAGCCTATGTTATCATTCCATCGATCTCTGCCATCATCATAATCCCACCGACCGCCTACAGGAGGAGTCCAAAAATCTGGTTCATCAAAATCAACCTTCAAATCGGCATCTGCATTCAGAGCTGAAACACTGCTGCCAATTTCTACATTTTTTTTCTTCTTCACTTTGGTTCTAATCTTTTTTGATTCAGATCCATTTTCTGATTTCTCTCCTTTGCACAACTTTTTCTCTGACTCTTTCTGAGCTGTATTAAAAATGACAAACAACAAATAGTAATTGCAAACCATTTCAATTCAATTGTCACTATAGAATTATCAAACAATGACACCCATTGATCCACAAAAGTCATATATGTTAAAATTTTCCCAAAACCAATTCATTATATATAGATAATTCAAGATAAAATTTATGGAGATAACACAGTAACAAAAATTCAGAAATAAAGATAAAATTGTTTTACAATTTAAAAATTGACAGGATCAAACAGATTTCCAAGCTAAAAAGTATGGGAACCAAATGAGAAGTCTTTTGACTGTCTCCCATATAGATATAGAATTCAAGACAACCACACACCTAGTTTATTCTGAAATTTTCTCCCACTTATATGCTTCCAGATGTGTTCTTCTGTTTTGTTGATGGTGTCACCTGTCAGTTTACAAATCAGCTTACATCTGCGGAAAAATAAATAGCAATGAATCCCCAAATAAATTTTAAAACAAATTTCATGATAAGAAAAGAACAAACACATGGAAAATTCAAGATCATATCTCTGATCTAAATGAAAAACTTCTGTTCTTTTACCTTTTGAATTTGTGCATGCAAAGTTCTAAATTACTCTCAACTTACAAGTCAAATTTCTAAGTTTCTTTAATCATTAAAAGAAGTAGAAATAAAAACTAGAAAAGAATAGAGCAATGATCCAAATTACTCCCAACTTACAAGTCGAATTTCATTGGTCGCTTAAAAATATGCTCAAGTAAAAACTAGAAATGAACTATAAAATTTAGGCCAAGTCAAATTGCACCAAATATTCACCTGGTTCAAATCCATGTAACACACTGCAACACATTGACAAGTTGACTGTAAAAAAGTGCAAAATCCCAGAATCAAATCTGCTCTGGGCATATTCAATATGAACTGCCTTCAACAGTAATTATTACAAAAACCAGATCCTTCATCTACTTGCAGTACTAAGTTAAAAAACCTACAAATTTGATTTCTTTCAGGAAAGAGGTATCTGGAAAATTGGTTGCATTTACAAACTAAGAATTTTATATACACACCAAGCTATTTGGTAGCAATTGGAAATTGTTCCAGGTCTTTCTTTTATTGTAAACCAGTAGGGAACTACCTGTCATGTTTTGCAGGTTTGTTTGTCCATAGAAAATTTGAAAACCTTGTATTTTACTTGCCTACAGTTTTTAGATGTACTGTCATTGACCCAAGTGCCAATAAATGAAGCACTGCCCTCTCTTGGGACATTTGAATGTCAGAGTTATTTGTTTAATCTTGACAGCACTGTATTTAGATAAATAGTTGCATAAGGTGATCAAGAGGTACAAGAATATACAGTCCTCCATGCAGTTGATAAGCTTTTATATTACTGGAACTTTCAACCTACTTAAACTAACTACATATTTCAACCATGTGTCTCACCACAAAAATTAAGTTCACGTAGTGTATCCAGAGATCCTAAAATAACATAATTAAACAGCCAGATGGTTCAAATCATTTGTGCTACAATTCCCAAGTTAAACTTTATCCTTGCACTGCTTTCTTATAAGGTGAGCAGAGAACTAGTGAAATCAGTCCAGCTACCCTTCCAATACAGCCTACTGGATTTTTCTCTTCTCTGATACTGTTCCACAATCTAATCTTCACTGCAATGTGACAGCATTTAGTGGGTTCGAGACATGAGTAGAACTTATCTATGTTGAAATCTATTGTGCTTAAAACCTTGAAAATTTCTACAGCTTCATTAGTTAAGTAGCAGTACTTTTTTTGAAGGATCCTATACCATGGCTTCTCTTTTCACCTGTTCTGTCATCTAGCTTCTCCATAGAAATGTTTCCTTGCTTTCAGCTATTTCAGTTTGTTCCTGTACTTTGCAGCAGCAAAATGGCATACTTATTCCTTACTATTGTGTCAGCATTGTGATGAGCATGGCAGTGGTTGTTTATATGTATAGTTCTATGTCCTGACCATTCCCAAACATGAAGAGTGATTGTTTATATGTATAGTTCTGATCATCATCGAACATGATGCCCAAGTGAAGACTGCTATAATTTTAATTATTTCATTTGAATTGGTGATCTTATGGGAGAGCTGTAGTGATATAGAATACTCCTGCACTTGGCAAAGAATTATTCTACTTGATGCAACAACAGTTTTATCTGCCTCACTGAGGCTTAGTTTGCAGTATTGAAAGCATTTTACTTCAGTGATAAGTGAGGAAAAATGCACTTTACTGTTCTAGAACAAACAATAATTCACAATTTGACTTCTACAGTAGCAAATACTTCTTATAGCTTAAGCTCGCCTATACTCCTGCAATATCTCACAATTGGAGAGTATGCAGGAAAGTAAGAAGTATAAAACAGTGCAGCTTTTCTACTATTTGTAAAATCTTAAATTTCTAGCCTTTCAATTATAGTTGCAAGTTCTCATACTGAAGCATTGGACAGAATTGTTACAATTGTTAGCTATGGTCTTGTTGAATTTGTTGCTGTAACCATGCCATTTTCTTTCACTTCTATAGAATTCTTCCACAGTAAATGCAACTTCTAAGCAAAAAATTACCCATTCAAGGGACTAATTACTTAACTTTAGTACAGGTCATTTTGTGAGTAGAGTGTTGTCTTGGGAAAACCTTGATCCTAATCCATACATGTCTTAATAGGATGCCAATCTTAAGCATGCACATCATCCAAGCCATTGATTTTGAGAACTGGACAGATGCAACAAATGATCTAGAATCTATGATACAAATAAATGAGGTGCAAAAAGTGTCAAACTATGATAAGTTATACATTAAAAATACTGTTAGGACAGCAGTACTGTTAGAGTAATCATGCATTAGCTAATAATTAATTAATCTTTAATTCATTATTAGTCTAATTCATTTCATGCACTTAAGCTAAACTTAAGAGAGTAATTTATGTTAATTGTAGTGAGCTTTTATTAGATCATTTTGTCTCATCACATAGAATCTAAGTCACAAGGTTCGAATTCAAATTCGAGTTCGGCAACATTGATATTCAGATGAAGTTTGGCAAGGAAAAAATTTGAAAATTAAAAAACTCGGAATAAGTTCGTCTTATGTATATTTTTTTATTTTTATAAATATAAGTATTATATCCACAAAATTGTCTAAAAGAAATTAAATAATATTAATAGTCTATAAAACTAGTAAATATTATATATACTAAAAATATATATGATGTCTGTATCAAAAAAATATATATGATGTAATATATTTTCTTATATAAGTAAAAATAATTTATTACATATTATATAATATTAAAAATATATCAAAACACAATATAAATTAATAATATTAACTATAAGAACATATTAAATATATCGAAACACAATTTGAAATTTACAATTAAATTTGACTAATATAAATTTATAATCTTTTTAATTTATAAAATAATAAACTATAATAAATTTTAAAACATTTATATTTAAATAATTTTTAAATTTTAATTTAAATATTGTAAATATATTGATAACTAAAAATCTAAATTAAAGATTTTAACATATTAAATTTTAATAGAGTATAAAAAAATCGTCACATTTTACATTTCGATGGGTTAACTCTTAGGAAAAACAAAAAATAAAAATAAAGCGTAATGTTGTAGGAGGCAAATATTGACCAAAACTCAAAGTTGTCGTGTCCATCTAGAGACTGCAGAATGGTGATCGGAAGCCGACGAATTATAGTTCCCAGCCAAGTTTGGAATGAAAGCTCAAATCAATTGCAAGCAAGTGTGGTAGGGCTCTACCTCCCACAGACGCAGCTTGCACATAGAATGATGTAGAGTCACGACTTTGCAACAACAAGATGGAGAGCCGCACAACTCTGCAACAGATTTAGGCGATTCTACGAGCAGTTTGTGGGAAAAAATCGAATATATCAAATTGAAAGCACGATTTCAAAATATATTTTAACTAAAAACCCTAAATATTTTACCGTACAAATTTTTAGGCAAATTTTAACATTTTTTCAAATTTGTTTTTCTTTAAATTAATTAAAATTTAGAATTTTTTGCTGAAATGCGGCCGAATCTGTGACTTAGCATAGAATGGCACACTTGTCATGATCTAATCCCATCATTTAGGATTGCTCCTATAAAGCACTCACCCTCATTGTATTATCTCTTGATGTTCTTGAAAACTCTTGAGGTTTATTTTGTAAGTTTTTCTTGTTGATGATATAGCAAATCATTGTTTGCAACTCTCTTGTGTGGAAGGTGTTTTTGTTCATTGTTTGATCTTGTGTCTTGTGTTTATTCACAATTCTAACATGGTATCAGAGTGTGGATTCAATGAACCACTTCTCCATTTTTGAGTTTTTTTCTCAACTAGGGTTACAAGAGCAAATCTGGAAACTTCATTATTTTTTTTGCAATTTTTTGAGTCGGGCGAATTTTTGGTGTACATTTTTTTTTGCAATTTTAACAAGATTGGGAAAATCATAACTTTTCACTTGGTTATCAAAATTAGGCAAACGAGATATCATTGGAAAGCTAGTTCCGAACACTATCCAATGGTACTAGTTTTTTTCTCTAATTTTGCTACCGATACATTTTATCACTTGTCAAAGTCAGATGTGTTGTTTTTACTCTCAAGCTCACAACTTTTAACCCGTTTCTCTATTTTTCGTGATTCCAATGACGTTAGAAAGGTACTCTTCACAGCTATTCATGCAATTTTTCCATATTTTTATCCAAATACATTTTATTTGATTTTTTGTGTTTTCACATTTTGATGAACTACTTGGACATTTTAGCTCCCGAAAACTTTTTGTTTGTGTGGGATGATTTGTTTTAGGTTGTTCTACATGTATTTCCAACATTGTGTTCTATTTGGGCATTTTGAGCATCTTTTGCATGCAATTTCTCTTTTATAGACACACTAAGATAAAGTATCATTCTGGTGTATGTTTTTTGGGGATTTCACACATCCTGTAGTGCCTTTTGTACTTGCACTATGTTATATAGTGCCATGGGGAATTGTATAGGTTTATTTTTGCCATCACACCTTTGTCAAATGAGTGTTCCTTCCACAACAGCATCGAATCCCAACGATTCATGTCTCATACGTGTGTGTCGTGGTTTGCACACCCTTTTTATTTGCAAGTACTTCATGTGCACGTTCAGATGTTCTTTGTTCTCCTTCATGCACTTCTTGGTGACACACAACTCCAATGGACCTATCATGGCTCTCCCTTTTCGCATTATGGGGGGGTTTCTACTATTGGTGCTAATGCTTCCTTGGTTTCGTTTTTGGAGTGATCTATGTATCTAGTTCTTGTTCCTATATACTAGGTAGATGCAGCGGCTAGTTATCCATGCATTTCAATGAGATGGAGCATTTACCACATGGACACTCTTGCATTCCTATTTCTGGAGGCGACCTATTTTCACTTGATCAATGTTCTTCAAACTATTGGTACTTGTGCCAATTGTATCTTCAAGTTCCACATATTTGTCTTAGTTTGCCATCTGATTTGAGTAGTGTCATTGGAGGCACTCATGCAAATTCTTGTCTTCTTGATCTTAATCATCATCTGTTTCAAAAGAGGTTCTTCATTTCAATACTATAGCAGACATCATTCGACAGCAGTCTACAACTTCTTTGTGCTTCAACAATGTTCTTCATGTTCCTATTCTTTTTGGGACATTGTTTTGGAGGTTTTTCAGTCCTTCATTTGCCTTTCTCTCTTTTGGAGAGGAGTTTTCCCCATGAGGTTTTCTCCTTTTATCTCTTGTTGTGAGAGATTAGATTGTTTTTACATGGGTACTTCATCAAGCCTTGTTTGTTGGGACCCATCATTCATTCTTTGTTTTTTATGCATTGGCTTTTTAGGGTTTTAAGCTACTCCCTAAGTTCATCTTAAAGGCAAGGTGTTAAGAGTAATCATGCATTACCTAATAATTAATTAATCTTTAATTGATTATTAGTCCAATTCATTTCATGCACTTAAGTTAAACTTACGAGTGTTTTTTTTCTGTTTATTAAAGTGAGCTATTATTAGATTATTATGTCCCATCACATAAGATGATGACACTTGTCATGATCTAATCCCTTTATCTGGGTTACTCTTATAAAGCACTCGCCCTCATTGTATTATCTCTCAAAGACTCATGAAGACACTTGAGATTCATTCTATAAGTTTTTCTTGTTGAGGATATAGCAAATCATTGTTTGCAACTCTATTGCGTGGAAGGTGTTTTTGTTCGTTGTTTGATTTTGTGTCTTGTGTTTATTCACAATTCTAACAAGTACAAGGCTTCATATACCATATGGATCCACCATATATCTGAGTGCCCCAACTCGCAACACTACCCTGGAAATAATGATGTAATTTATATATGTGGAAGTTGGTGACTAGCTGTATGAAACCTTTTTCATAGTTGCACCTATGATGAAATGTATCAATAACAACCAATGATCATAAGGAAACCATTATCATGATCTAATGGCAGTGGCATCTATCAAAAAGAAAAAATCAATGTAAGGAAAAACTCTTTAGTTTTAATTTGACATTGAAATGACATGCAACTAGCATAACTACATTCATTGTATGTAGACATTTTTCAAAGAAGATTTTTAAAAGTGGATTGACATATAGACATGTATTATGTGTATAACTATTGAATTACATCGGCCTTGGTGGAAAAAGAAAGGTTCGAACCTGGCATCGCTATCTATGCTTGGGGTAGTAAGGAGAAAATTGGTTACAGTTTGTGGCATTTTGACAGGGTATCTTTTTTATGTACAATGATATATACGACAAGCAAACACGTTCTCTGGTAAAAGCCCGGAGATTCTCAGATATAGGGGCTGGGATTCAACCCAGCCTTAATGTCGGAGGTTTTGAAAGTGATTTTGGTGGTATTCTTTTTGACAAGGATGAAGAAACTCTGTGCTATTAGGGTTCTGTAAAACTTCTACAAGTTCATATTGTTTAAGGAGATTCTCCTGTTGATTTTTGACAGTAATAATATACAGATTTTTGACAGGAATAATTATACAGTCTACTTCCTCACTTGTTTTTATTATATGGTTACTTTTTCAGCTGCAAGGTTTTGTTCATATGTTATTCTTAGTACCACATTTCATCTCTAGACAGTAGCTGAATGGATCGTAAGCTTT
>VDFB02042421.1:92135-107015 GCA_007258455.2 Sequoia sempervirens
ATGTTCATTGCACAAGATAAGAAGACCATAAACAAGGGAGAGTGCATATTTAATTAGAAAAATTTATGTAGATACTATTTTCAATGTTTTTTCTTATTGGATTACGATTTAAGTGGAATAAGTGCTTCTATGTGTGGATATTTTTTATATTCATTTTTTAAGATAAGTATATTAATAAGATATTAATCAGCTCTTAATAAATAATATTTGTACATTTAAATAAGTAAAATATGTCTCACAACCTTCAAACTTATAACACAAATTTATATCTTAATTGTTTGATTATTAACCATTTAGTAAACCATCGTTTTATATATGATGACCCCTATATATAAATAACCATTACACCTATTCATATTAATAGAACCACACCTATTCACATTAATAGTGTTGCCACTTGCAATAAACGGTGATCAAGCAAAATATTATATACATATGAAATTAGAATTGAAACATATATAACTATTACAAATTAATGTTAATGATTTTTTAAAATCTTATAACTTTAGAGTATATTTTTATATTCTTTTTAATATAATATCTATTAATTTCATCTATCATTTTTTTAATTTTTTCATATAAATTATTTGCCTTTATATTATCAATTATAATAAATTATATTATATAATAATATGAATTTATTTTGATTTATATAATATGAATTTATTTTAGTTAATTTAAATTACTATAGATATCATTTCTATAATTTTTCAAATGACTTATCCATTTATTATGTTATCAAGTATACTATATTATTATAATATAATATAAATTTATTTTAGTTAATTTAAATTATTATAGATACCATTTCTATAATTTTTCATATGATTTATCCATCTATTATGTTATCAATTATAATATAGTATTATATAATAATATAAATCTATTTTAAGTATACATGATCTAACATATTGTAATAATATAAATTTATTTTATTCTTAAGAAATATTCTATGTACTTAATATTTAATTATTTATTTAAGAGCTATCTTATGTTATTTTAAAATCATTTTATGTATTTAACAATTATTTTATTTATTTTAAGAATTATTTTAAATAAATATAGGTTTTAAATAGTGTAACATAGTAATGATAGGATAGTATTTGATGTCATTATAACATTCTTTGATATAATTAAGTGAGACATAAAGCTTATATTTGTAATATTTTATTGTATTTATATTATTTTGTTTTATTTATTAATAAAAATTTAGTTTGATATAAAAAAATAAAAAGCTAAAATGAGTATATGAAAAATATATTGTTTCAATTTAAATGAAAGGTAAAAATGGAAAGCATGAGTAGGGGAAGTAATTTCTAAGGTAGGAGATGCAAAGACAACTAAATGGGATAAGGATGGTGTGCAAGTTGATTGTGTTCCTTAACAAAGTGTCAACAAGCAAGGACAAATAGGTGTTAGAAATTTACAAAAGGTTTATTTATTGTACAAAAGAAGGTAAGATCTTTTGGATGTGGATAAAAGGGATAGGATGTCGACTATGTGAAAACCAATGCCTAACCACCTTTCCTTCAAAGGCGTTTTCTCAATTCATCTAATTCTCAGGATAAGATCTTTGATGGAGACTTGTTGCCACTTTTTGAAGTGGATTCTACTAATAGGAGGGTATTTTTAAAGTGGGAGAGTTTACCTAATCCCTTTCATTATTGCAATGATTTCTCCAAGACTTATACCTTAAAAGATAAAAATAATTAGTCTCTTGATCTTGTAAAGGTGCATTATGCAAAGAATGAGGCTTAGACTAATATAATAGTCAATAGTAATAGGAATTTAGGTGTGGGGATAGAATTTGAGGTGCACCTGCATTGTAGAAAAATGGCCCTTTGTCATTTTCATGGTCTTTTAGGCCTTTCTTCATGATGCTTGGTCCATTTTTCTTTGATTTAATGTTGCAATGTGGCTTAAACATTCACATTAGTTTCTTAAAATTCAAATAATGGCATCTTGTGAAGGTGTTGTGAAGTGTTGTAAAACATTTCTACACTTTTCTAGACTTTATTCATTACAATTCACCTAAAAATCACCTTTTTATCCCTAATCAAGTCCTATTTTGAAGTGTTGTAAAGTCTTGTAACAATATTTCATGCTTTTCTAGGTATAATTTCACTATTTACACCTTTCTTATGCTTTATTTGACCCCTTTATGCCATTATAAGGCTTAATTAAGTGTGTTTTTGAATGTAAACCTGACTAACAACATTAAATGTAACTTAATTCCCGACACCCACTTTCAAGTCCAAGGTGGAACCCATTTGCCATGGGTGGCAAATGAGTCCCTCTTGGCTCAAAATTCAAAATATTTCAAATTTTCTTTTGGGTTTTTATTCAAAATTACTTGATGTCGGCCTGTGATGAGGTATCATCGGGTTAGTAAGGCACAAGTGTGTATAAATGTGTTTTTACATCCATTTTAACCCCCCATTCATTCAAGCATTCATCAAGTTCAGTAATTCAAGTATTCAAACACTTTGCATCATCTAATCAAGCATCATTCAAGCATTTTGGAGTAGCCATTTACATAACTTCAGATTTTCTTCAATAAGGGTTTGGTAAGTTAGTAGCATTTTTATGTTATTTGTTTATCATTCTCTTGCATTTCATTATTTCATTAAGGGTTTGATTACCAAAGTGGGGTTTGACCAAGGAAAACCCCTATTCTCTAACCCTCAACCATTTTTCCCCTCTTGCATGTGTATTTTGCAAACTTGGGTATGCTGATTTGATAAAAAATTAGGTGTTTAAAGGTGGTCAACAAATCAACAAAGTGCTTCAAGTCAAATCAACCTCATTTCAAGCTTGGAGAAGACATTATATCTGTTTTCTGTAGAGTTAAATTCATCAATCTAACAAATAAACAACTTCAGATATGGTGCTACTAAATTTTCCCCTGACTTCTCAAAATTTTGGGAGAGGACTAATTCGCCATCAGTGGCGAATGAGTCCCACTTTGAGGCTAGAAATCCATATTTTGTCAAATTCATGATTCTGACACTCAAAAACTAGTTTCCAACAGTTTTCATTAGAACCAGGTCTGATTCGCCATCAGTGGCAAATGAGTCCCACTAGTGATTTTTAGTGATCTTAGTTAGCATTCAGAATATTCGAGATTCTATGTTCCCTGCCCAGGTGCACTCTGAATTAGTCTTCCTCCTTTTTGTTTTGCATTTGTTCATACTTAGTTTATGTTTGCATATCACATTGTGTTTTCTAACATTGCATAAATCTTAGGTTTTGCATACATAATCAATCAAATAGATCATCCAATTGCATTTAGTTCATTCCATTTAATCTTAATTACATCATACATTGCATAATTTGAGTGAACCTAGCGTAGATATTTTATGTGGGGTTTATCTCTCTCCTTTTAGGTGAAACATCCTAAGAGTGCAAGAGTAGCCTATAAGCCCTACCCAAAAATTACTTGATGTCGGCATGTGATGAGGTATCATCGGGTTACTAAGGCATAAATGTGTATAAATATGTGTTTTTACATCCATTTTAACCCCCCATTCATTCAAGTATTCATCAAGTTCATTAATTCAAGCATTCAAGCACTTTGCATCATCTAATCAAGCATCAATCAAGCATTTTGGAGTAGCCGTTTACATAACTTCATATTTTATTCAACAAGGGTTTGGTAAGTTGGTAGCATTTGCATGTTATTTGTTTAACATTCTCTTGCATTTCATTATTGCATTAAGGTTTTGATTACCAAAGTGGGGTTTGACCAAAGCACTATTCTCTAACCCTCAACCATTTTTCCCCTCTTGCATGTGTATTTTGCAAACTTGGGTATGCTGATTTGATAAAAAAATTAGGTGTTTAAAGGTGGTCAACAAATCAACAAAGTGCTTCAAGTCAAATCAACCTCATTTCAAGCTTGGAGAAGACATTATATCTGTTTTCTGCAGAGTTAAATTCATCAATCTAACAAATAAACAACTTCAAATATGGTGCTACTAAATTTTCCCCTGACTTCTCAAAATTTTGGGAGAGGACTAATTCGCCATCAGTGGAGAATGAGTCCCACTTTAAGGCTAGAAATCCATATTTTGTCAAATTCATGATTCTGACACTCAAAAACTAGTTTCCAACAGTTTTCATTAGAACCAGGTCTGATTCGCCATCAGTGGCAAATGAGTCCCACTAGTGATTTTTAGTGATCTTAGTCAGCATTCAGAATATTTGAGATTCTATGTTCCCTGCCCAGGTGCACTCTGAATTAGTCTTCCTCCTTTTTGTTTTGCATTTGTTCATACTTAGTTTATGTTTGCATATCACATTGTGTTTTCTAACATTGCATAAATCTTAGGTTTTGCATACATAATCAATCAAATAGATCATCCAATTGCATTTAGCTCATTCCATTTAGTCTTAATTACATCATACATTGCATAATTTGAGTGAACCTAGCGTAGATATTTTATGTGGGGTTTATCTCTCTCCTTTTAGGTGAAACATCCTAAGAGTGCAAGAGTAGCCTATAAGCCCTACCCAAAAATTACTTGATGTCGGCATGTGATGAGGTATCATCGGGTTACTAAGGCATAAATGTGTATAAATATGTGTTTTTACATCCATTTTAACCCCCCATTCATTCAAGTATTCATCAAGTTCATTAATTCAAGCATTCAAGCACTTTGCATCATCTAATCAAGCATCAATCAAGCATTTTGGAGTAGCCGTTTACATAACTTCATATTTTATTCAACAAGGGTTTGGTAAGTTGGTAGCATTTGCATGTTATTTGTTTAACATTCTCTTGCATTTCATTATTGCATTAAGGTTTTGATTACCAAAGTGGGGTTTGACCAAAGCACTATTCTCTAACCCTCAACCATTTTTCCCCTCTTGCATGTGTATTTGCAGACTTGGGTATGTAGATTTGACAAATAATTAGGCATTGAAAGGTGGTCAACAAATAAAAAAAGTGCTTCAAGTCAAATCAACCTCATTTCAAGCTTGGAGAAGACATTTTATCTATTTTTTGCAGAGTTAACTTCGTTAATCCGACAAACAGACAACTTCAGATCTAGTGCTATAGAATTGTCCCCTGATTTCTCAAAATTTTGGGAGAGGATTGATTTACCATCAGTGGCGAATGAGTCCCACCTTAAGGCTGGAAATCGATATTTTGTTAGATTTTGGATCCCAACACTTAGAAACCAGTTTCTGACAGTTTTCATCAGAAGCAGGACTGATTCGCCATTAGTGGCGAATGAGTCCCACTAGTGATTTTTTAGTGACCTCAGTCAACATTCAGAATATTCTAGATTCTCCATTCTCTACCCAGGTGTACTTTGAATCAGTCTTCCTCGTTTTTGTTTTGCATTTGTTCATACTTAGTTCATGTTTGCATATCACATTGTGTTTTCCAACATTGCATAAATTGTAGGTTTTGCATACATAATCAGTCAAATAGATCATCTAATTGCATTTATTTTATTCCATTTAGTCTTAATTACATCATACATTGCATAATTTGAGTGAACCTAGCATAGATCTTTTACATGGGGTTTATCTCTCTCCTTTTAGGTGAAACATCCTAAGAGTGCAAGAGTAGCCTATAAGCCCTACCCAAAAATCTACGGTTCATTTTGGTGAACCTACATTTTGAGAACTTTACATTAATGATTTCAATTGCATATTGCATCCTAGACTTCATTTGCGTCAACATTCAATTAGGGTATTGTCTTATTTTTGCATCCTAGGGTTTCTCAAATTGCATTAGTGAAAGACTCATTTAGATTTCATTTTTCCATTGCATATCATTGAAAAAATTGGAACTCTACATCTATATCCTTAATTGGCATCTACAAAGAAAATTGAAATCACTTTAAATTTTCTAAAAAACACCAAAATAATATCATAGTTGGACTCATTCACCACCTTGGGCGAATCAGTCTACCTGCATGTTTCAGACAACATTTTCAGACATTTTCTGGGTATTTCTTGTATTTCTATTTTATGTAATTGCTTTCTATTTTACTTTTAAGATTCTCTATCATATTCTATTTCTTGCATCTTAGTTTATTTGCATTCATTGTCATCATGGCATTTTCTTTTAATAAGTTTTGGAATTCATTAAAATCCTTGGTAGACATGTCCAATTGTGCCTTTGGTTGTGACCCTAATGACCTTGAGCTTCATCATGCTCCTTCAACTCCTCATGATTGTGCTCCTCATGATATAGACATCATTGGAGAAGACGATGATAGCATGAACAAGTTCTTCAATGAATTATTGATAACCTAGAAGCCAATACAACCTTTTACCCATCCATGAAGCCACAAGATCTTCCTACCATTGCACCTATTGATCATTTTGCATATTCACATCATGAAATCACTAAAGGACCTAAAGTTCCTCCATCAAGTGGACCTAGTTCCTCTCAACCAACACATCCTCACCCATTTTATGATCACAAAGTCACAAACACCCCCATAAACCTTGAAGAAACATATGGTAAAGGCTTTACTATCCTTAGTAAACAAGGTTGTGACACAACACGTGAATATGACATTCACCTTGACTTCTTGAACATAAACCAATAGAAGAAAACACCACAAGATTAGGATATCAAGATCCTCCTCATCCTAATAGACCTCCTTTTGAATATTGGAGACTTCAAGATGATTGTACAGTGATATTTGATTCTCCTCCTCACTTGAATGTCCTCCTTCCACATGAACATGCATTACCTGATTCTAATGACAAGGATGCTAGGATCCCCATGGGTCCTCTTCCTCCTTCCATTCACAAAAAGGAGAGTCTAGCAAATGAAAACGACCTTACAAATTGAAGAAACTCAAGTTTCCTACACATCCTCCACCTAAATGTGAAAGGAATTATACTTTTTCCACCTATGAATAGGTTGGCCATTCATCCCAAAGATTCCAACATACCATTTTGCAAATATCATCATGTTCTTGGACATCGAACTGAAGAATGTCAGACATTGAAGGACATACTGGATAAGTATCACTTCACTGACACTGATTGCTTTCCTATTATCCCATAAACACTAGATCCCTTTATCATGCCATAGTTTTAGAATTCCCTATTCTCACTAGTTCATGATCCTTTCACATCACCCACCTCAGCTTATTCTTTCCCTTCACTTTGTGGGGGGCAAGACATTGATAGCCTTGCCCTTGTAATGTACTTGTCTTTATCTCTTAACTATGTTATTCCTTTTCTGCTTAACTGCTTTTAAACAAAGGTCTTATGCTTCTGCCACCTATGAATAGGTTGGCCATTCATCCCAAAGATTCCAACATACCATTTTGCAAATATCATCGTGTTCTTGGACATCTAACCAAAGAATGTTAGACATTGAAGGGCATACTAGATAAGTATCACTTCACTGACACTGATTGCTTTCCTATTATCCCATAAACACTAAATCCCTTTATCATGCCATAGTTGTAGAATTCCCTATTCTCACTAGTTCATGATCCTTTCACATCACCCACCTCAGCTCATTCTTTCCCTTCACTTTGTGGGGGGCCAGACATTGTTATCCTTTCTCTTGTAATGCACTTGTCTTTATCTCTTAACTATGTTATTCCTTTTCCGCTTAACTATTTAAGATTGAGAAACCAATAACTTAGTTGATGGTTGACTTACATTTGCATTACTAAGCCCTTTTCACATTTTTCTTTTATGTGCATATCGTGTTCCCCCATAACGTGTGTTTGATGTTTTATCTCTTTGTACACTTCTATTCGTACCTCTATTCTTCTATCTAGCATACATTTTGCCTTTTTCTTTTTTTCTTTTGCTTTTTGTGTTCCTTTTGGGGATGACGCAAAGCATTGAGATGCCCCATGTCTCTTCCATGTTGACCCAAAAGGTCATTTTTTCTCTTTCATTTTTTCTTGTGTTTTCCTTTTGGGGATGACGCAAAGCGTTAAGATGCCTTATGTCTCTTCCATGTTGACCCAAAAGGTCCTTTTTCTCTTTGGTTTTCTCTTGTGTTTTCCTTTTGGGGATCACGTAAAGTGTTGAGATGCCCTATGTCTCTTCCATGTTGACTCAAAAGGTCCTTTTTCTCTTTCGTTTTCACTTGTGTTTTCCTTTTGGGGATGACGCAAAGCATTGAGATGCCCTATGTCTCTTCCATGTTGACCTAATCAGTCCCTTTTCCTTTTTACTTTGTCTTTTTCTTGTGTTTTCCTTTTGGAGATGACACAAGGCATCAAGACCGAAATGTCTCCTTCATGTTGACCTAAAAGCTTTTCCTTTTCTTTCACTTTTTTGTTTTCTTTTCGCTTGTGTTTTCCTTTTGGGGACGATGCAAAGTGTTGAGACCGCAATGTCTCTTCCATGTTGACCCAAAACAAATTTTACTTTTCTTTTTTTTTTGCTCTCTTTGTGTCATTCTTCTAGTTATATGTGCTTTGGGGAATGATGATAGTTATGAGCTCTTTAATAAAAAATATTGCAGCAATGAACATACTGAACCCAAATCCACAGATCCCTCATGCCTTTGGTGTGTTCCTTTCTGAGGGGAACTCACGGGCGGGTGCACGAAGTTGGTCGCACTTTTGTGGCCAAATGGGAAAAATGGGGAAACACATAATGCGCTCGCATTATAACGTGAGTGTGTTATGTGCTTTTAAAAGAAAAAAAAGTGAAATGTGTATCATTTTCTTTTCACTATTTCTCAGCTCTGGTTGCAGCCAAAAACCCTCAATTTTGCACTCACGTTCTAGGAGAAGGACTTCTGTAAATTTCATCAAAACGGTTAGTTTTTCTACAAATATGGGCATACGGCTTGATGAAGAGATCGCAGTAGAAATATTACACTATTTGTTTTGAATTTGGTAGTTTGAAATTGATTTTGTTTGTTTTTAGGTTAGATTTGATTTTTTTTTTAAATGCGTAGGAAATCCTGCAAATCCTCGGAAACAAGAGGAGAATTAAATCCTCAAGCAGTAAAATCCTCAACAAAATCAACCTCCCCACCATTCTCTCTCCAATTCCTCGACACTCAAGAAAATTTGAGGAGTGAAATTGAACAATAGAAAACAACTTGAGGATCTTATCGATGGGTTGGAGTGATCCAAATGCTTCGTATACATAAAGATGCTTCTAACAAATTCATTTGAAAGACATGTTAAAAAATGTTGATGCAATCACTTAACAAATATCACGGATGGCAAGATGGGAAGCTGACTGACTAGAGCATATTATCACCCGGATAAATTATCATATAAATAGAGTAAGATTAAAAATTACTAAAGGTGATTTGTGCTCTCCCATTCAGCGACCCTAAAACAAATCAAAATCACCCCACCCTCGATGCAAAGGGTTTCCTATTCGTAAGTTGCCACCACCAAAGAGATTAAGAATCATTTTAATGAAGATGGTATATGGTCTTTGATTACCCACCGTGCAACAATTGTGAAGTCCCCAATATTTTCTTAGGAAACTATACAGTGAGTTCATATTGAACCAAATCCTAGATTATTTTGATATGAGGGAGTTCTAGGGGAGAGGTGGGGGTCGGCTTAGGATAGGCTTGGTGCACATTCGGATCCTGCGTGGCAAGGGGAGGCGGGCACTCTTCTTGAGCCGCCTGGTGAAGCGGTGCGATGCTTTCCATTGAAGGAGAGTGCTGACATAGAGACATTGTAGGCAATCACAACTTTGACCCGGAGTGTCATCCATCACACTAGCCCTATTGTACAATGCCATCTAGGGGAGTCTTCAGGTGGTGGCCTTCGAACCCATGTGTGTCAATCTTGTGGGGCGACTTGTTTGTATGACCCTACCAGCACTCAAGAGGGTGCTACGCAGGATCCATAGGCTACTACGCAGCCTGATTTGTATGCATCTATGGGGATGGCGAGAACTGCTGAAATTTTGCATGATGCATATGTCATTGACACTCAGGTAAAATTCAACATGTTCATTGAATTTAATTTATTAAATTTCGATTGTGAAATGCAAGATTAACTAATTTAGTTTTATTATTTTAATAAAATTGCAGGGTCACAGTGTAGAGACTAGATACACCAATCATCCACCTACTTATTTTTGCAGTACACCTATCAGTGGGGTATGTAAAGTTAGTAAACAATTATAAATTTATTACATGTGTTAATAGCATTGTTTTACGAATGGTATTTTAATATGTGATTTTGGATGTTGAACAGGGTACTGTTGGCGGTTTCAAGGAAACACCTCCAAGTGCCAGTAGATTTGATCAAACGTTCACAGAGGTAATATAGAATTTAAAGAGAACTTAAGTAATGAATTCTAAGTTTAATAGATTTGTGTAGTTTATATTGATATTGTTGACCTTACGTTGCATTACACGGATCATTCAAAATCAAAGCATTACTTCAATTTCGATAACTAATAATCAGTATATATCATTTAATACTTGTACTCAAAATTTTTGTTCATTAGATCTCATACATTATAAGTCATCACATGGATCGCTAGTGTAACTTTTTTGTGATTGAATAATTTGTTGTTTTATTTTCAGATGTTGGTGACAGAAACACCGCCAAACGTTACGAGGGCAATGGATATTGGTGTTTCCTCCACTATACAATCCTCGATGGCTTTGATAGGGGAGGTATGAGGAAAATTACTAAATTTCAATTTACATTCATTGTTATAGATAGACTAGTTCTAGTGAAAAATCAAACCATTATTGATTCGTAGTTTAATTCTTATTTGGATGGTTTATATAGGGCTTGAGCATGCCTGAGCATTGGCGTGCAAATATTTCAATCGAGGAGAGTGATCGTGAGATGGCCGTAAGTGATTATTTTGTTAAATATATTAATTTTTATAATGTAATTTCTATATATTAATGTCTTTACTTCTTATTGTAATAGTTGAAACTTCACCAGAAGCTAAACACTAGGAGGAGGAGTAGGAGCACTCCTCAAGCACAACAGAAACGAGTGACAGACTTATCGCCATCGGATCGCCCAGCAAAGGGAAAGAAAATTTTATTTGAACCAAAGCATGGAGAGAAATGAATTTTGAATGCTCATAGCCCTTTGTTGTATGCCTGCATGGCAATTTTGTACATATTTTATATTGGATATATTTGACATTGAATACTATATGGCGTCTCAGTAAACCCTATATGGCTATTTGTAACTATATTTTATACTTATATATGTATATATTGATGTATCAAATTACATGGCTATTTGTAATACAAATCTTTTTATCGATGAATTGTCCATGTTGCAAATTATAAATTCATGGTTCAATAGATATGAGTTCGTGTATTCAAGTGTATACTTTACAACTTACGCACATATATTTTTGACTTCACGATGTGAACTTCAAAAGTGTAGTATTTATGTGTTTGGAAGTCAAATGTAAAGCCAATTTGCCTTCGGTTCTTGCATACTCAATCTTATGGACTTATTCCTTCCTAGCACATATTGTGAATGTCTTTCTCGTTTGGTCTTGAAGGTGATTCATTTTGAACCCTCATAAAGAGATTCACAATAGACTTTAGCATTGGAACACTACTCCATACTTCTCTTGTTTTAGACCATGGATTGAAAATTCTTAATTTGATGCAATGATAGTTGTGAGATGAGAATTTATATAACCATGTCTATTTTGAAACTTTGCATCTAATACTACATCAACAAGAACTTAAAAAGTGTTGCATAAGAGTGTTAGGTTTGATAGGCCTTCTCTTCCCTAAGGGAGGAGAGCCTGCATCTTGAATTTTGAACAAAATTTTAAGAAGCAAACATTTTACCTAAAAGCTTCAAACCTAGATGACATATTTGGCTAATTCTATCTTGAAAATTATCAATGCGTTCAAACTCTAAAGGAGATTCTCCCTGAAAAGCAAACTTTACCCTTTTTCCCAAAGAAAGAAATTGCAACAAGTTGCATGTGATTTATCTTATTTCTTTCTCACAGTTCCTGGTCAATCATTCATGGCTCAAGATAGTTCCGTTCCAAGGCAAGGACACCCAAAAAATCACTGAGATTCTTCTACGATCTACAAGAAAAAGGTTTTGGCTCTTTCACAATGTAAATAATTATGTAACACTGTTTTCTTGTTTTCCTTCCACACAGAAAAATGTTCACACTTTTCAGATTGATCAATGATCAATAATGGCTGATTGTAAACACTTGACATTTTTATGTTTGAACTTTAATTTATAATTTTGGATCATGACATTCGAGTAGATCACTAATATTTTAATATTTCACTATGAAAGTGGTGGTGTATTTTTGCTATGTTATTTGACTATTAATATGGTGGTGTATTCTGAACTTGATTACTATTGCAAATATGTATATATTTATGATTTTTATATGTTTTTGTATGACCGAACCCAAAAATGAACCCAACCCCCAAAAAAAAAATTCCTGAAACGGTGAACCAGGTTCTTGAACCCAATCTCGAACCCAAAATTGAACTAGTAACTTAGTAAAAAATATATTTTTGTAGTTTATATTCATAACGTTGATTACATTGCATTGCACATCTTTCAAAGCTGAGAAAGCCTTCCGTTTCATAACTAATAACTAGATCTTGATAGACCAATAAAATTTCAATTACAATATAGTTTTACAAATTCAACCCTAGCGATTGTAATTACTTCACATTGCATAACAAATAACTAGAACAGCTGCCAGCGCATTTTAGTTTGTCATGGCATTCTATGAGACCACATTTCTTTGAGGCATTTTTTCAACCCGGAGTTCAGCACTTCCTTGTCCTATACTATGATATTTTCATACATGTCACCAAAGCATTTTGTCCAAATATTTCAAAGTGTTGTCTTGTTGCTATGGTAGAAAGCCTAAAACAAGTCTCAAACAAACTATGGATGCTTGGGAAAAAATGCTATCAAAAGCATAATAGTAAGCAATATCATGAACAAAGGCATTGAACTCTCTTTGAAAAAATGCCTCAAAGAAATGATGTTTGATTGCAGGTCTAAGGAACGGAGGTGTTTGATTGTTTTTGCCTTGAAGGGGTAAGTTGAGTTGATGAGTGATTGTTGTATTGTTTATGACAAGAACAAAGTTGAAAGTTGATTCTGAAAATGGTTTGCTATATGGAGATGGTGAATTGGCTACTGATAGCCTTATAACTTGAAATGAAATAAATGGATTTTGGTTGAATGAAAAGTAGTTTGGATGAATTTGACAAATTTTGTATAAATTGATCTTTTACTCTTTATTGATTTGGGAAGGAAGTTCCCTAAATAAATGATGTTGTTGAGTGGCTTGGCAATCTGATATTGCATCACAAACAAATAATTTGATCAACATGGAATAAGCTAAACAATAAAAATGAAATCAAGCCATAATAGAATGAAAGAAAATGTACAAATATTTCACATACCTAAAAAAACAAAGTTTCAAATAGAGGAGTTCTACCCAATTATGCAGCCTTTGCTTCTTCCTTCCTCAAACTCCTCAAAAATTTGACTTCTTCAAAAGCTTGTTCCCCTCAAATTTCAATTGTATATGAATTATCACTATAATTCAAACTTGAATTGATATTATATGCCTCTCAACGTGAAAACTCTGCTATTTCATGCAAAGGTGATGGAAAGAACATTCAAAAGGTGATGGAATCTCAAAATCATGCATGCACACTTCACTTAATCACCAAAAAGCTACTTTTTGTCGGAGCACGCGCAAAACCAGGAGAATATGTAGAATTTGGGCCGACATAACAGGTGTACTGTGATTTTTTACTATTTTAGTGATAATGCAAGCACATTATTTAATCCTAAATGAACATATCTCTACTGGTTAATAACGCACTTGTGTTACGATAATCATGTCAAGCTATGTTGGCATATCGGTGAGACACTATCCATGTCTCCCTGATGCCAACATAGTCAGCATTCAATATCGCCAAGAGTCCTTACAATCGACAAGAGGTTATATCGAGTTCACCCATTACATCGACTTCAGTTTTCCCTTCGGCAAGACTATCGCTCTTGCCAGGACCTCACACCGAGCCTTCATGTTAATCCGTGTGCATCCACCAGTCGGCGAGACTCATCGCTTTCACCAGGACTTCATACCGAGGTTCAAAAGTCACATAGACAATAGAACTTACATTGGCGAGACTATCGTCTTTCGCCAAGAGATCATACCGAGGTTCAAAGACTTTCTCTAAAGTGATCAGCAGTCGGTAAGACTTCCATTCGTCACTAAGACTTCACACCAAGACCCCTTTAGTTACATCGAGCACCGAACGATTGGCAAGACTTGACACATCAGTAAGACTTCTTACTGAGCCATCACATGTTACTCTGAGGACACCAAGCAAATGCTATCGGTGAGACATACCACTCTTCACTGAGAGTTCTTACCGAGTTCTCCAAGTTACCCTGAGACCATTGTTTGCCAAGAGTTATACCAAAAACCCCTCATCATCGGCGAGACTCTCCATCGGCCGTTGAGACTTCATACTAAAGTCATTGTGTCACCGCGAAGACTCCAAGATTTCCCCCATTGGCGAGAGCTTTCTTCATCACTGAGGCTTCTTCCTGAACTAAGCTTTTCGGCCAAGGGTCTCCCCGATAAACGATATGTATGGCCTGTCAGCCAGAGATCTCCACGCGGTAAGAGAACATACCGAACACATGTCACACCGAAGACTCCAATGTGTAACTATTCAGCAAGACTTCTGCAAGGTCACAACGACTTGTACAAAATATAAGGTTACAAATCTGCTCATCGGCTAGACATAGAATATGTCACACCGACTTGGCTCCAATTGAGGTTACAGCCTGTGGAATTGAGACATATTTTCCAACATAGGAGGGAGAGGGTTGAGAGAGAGAGAGAGGGAAAGGGGGTAGGAGGGAGAGGGTTGAGAGGGAGAGAGAG
>VDFB02042421.1:107115-164911 GCA_007258455.2 Sequoia sempervirens
GTCTTTTAAAGATTGAAGAGGGAGATAACTACCCAACCTATCCTAGTTTTACCAAGTTTTGACAAGCCATTCATAGTGGAATGTGATACAAGTAACATAGCAGTTGGGGCTATTCTAAGCCAAGAAGGTAGGCCAGTGGCATTCTTTAGTGAAAGGTTGAATGAAGCAAAGTCTAGGTACTCATCCTATTACTTAGAGCTATATGCTTTGGGGCAGGCTCTTAAGAAGTGCAGGCACTATCTATTGCCAAAGGAATTTGTGGTATACACTGACAATCAGGCCTTAAGCTACATAAATACTCAAGAGAAGCTCAGTTTGAGGCACATCAAGTGGATGGAGTTTTTGCAGTCATACACCTTTACCATCAAGCATAAGAAGGGGGTTAACAACAAGGTTGTTGATGCTCTTAGTAGGAGGTTGCTTACTGTCCAAGAGATACAGTTACAAAGCACAGGGGTTGAAGGATTCAAAGATCTATATGACGGAGATTCTAATTTCTCAAAAATATACAAGGTATGTACTGATTTTGCGAACCATTTTCATAGTGAATACGCTGATTACACCTTGCAAAATGGCTTATTGTTTAGGGGAAAGCAATTGTGTGTTCCTAGGGGTTCTATGAGGGAGAATCTGATCCAAGAAAAGCATAATGGAAGTATGAGTGGTCACTTTGGTTTGAACAAGACACTAGACTTAGTGGATAGGTTCTATTGGTGGCCTAAGATGCAAAGAGATGTAAGAAGATATGTTGAACAATGTGGAGTATGTCAAAAGGCAAAGGGAACATCAAGCAATACAAGTCTTTACCAGCCATTACCCATTCCAAATAGACCATGGGAATGCATAAGCATGGACTTCATAGTAGGTCTACCTAGGACACCAACTAGTTTGGACAGTGTGTTTGTTGTAGTGGATAGATTCAACAAGATGAGCCATTTCATACCATGCAAGACAACACATGATGCAAGTCAGATTGCACACCTATTCTTCAAGGAAGTAGTGAGGATACGTGGGTTGCCAAGGAGCATAGTTGCAGATAGAGATGTGAAGTTTATGGGGCATTTTTGGAAAACTCTTTGGAAGAGGCTAGGAACCAACTTGTCTCATAGCTCAGCATATCACCCACAAACCGATGGACAGACAGAGGTGATCAATAGGGTACTTGGGAACTTGTTGAGATGATTAACTAAGGAGTATGGACAAGGATGGGATCAAGTGATTCCACAAGCAGAATTTGCTTACAATGATAGCACAAATAGGACTACGGGTAAGAGTCCATTTGAGATAGTCTATGGTTTACATCCAAGGGGTGTACTTGAGCTTAGAGATCTAAAAGGATATGAAGGGATCAGTGGACATGCTGATGATTTTGCTCAGTCAATGAGAGAGGTTCATGAGCAGATCAAGAAGACATTGATAAAGGCTAATCAAAAGTTGAAGGCTAAGAGAGATGAAGGGAGAAGAGAATTACAATTTGAGATAGGTGATTTGGTGATGATATACTTGAACAAGGCAAGGTTACAGAAAGGCATACTAAGCAAGTTGCAGATGAAGAGAATAGGGCCATGTAAAGTGTTGGCTAAGTATGGATCAAATTCTTACAAAGTGGAGTTACCCAAGGAGATGGCTATTTATCCCTATCTTCAATGTGAAAGACATGGTGAAGTATAAAGGGCCAGAAATGGATGAAGAACAGTACAATGCTGAGATAAACAAGGATTTGGAAGCACTCAAGATACCTGATCATATCAAACCACAAGTGGACAGGATTTTAGACTCAAGGGAGAAGAAGACTAGGCACAAGACATACAAGGAGCCCTAGTGAAGTGGAAACATCAACCAGAGTCAAAGGCTACTTGGTTAATAGAAGGTGGCTTTAAGAAGCATGGAATTAGTGAGGAGCTCTTGACACCACAAGTTCCTTAACTTATTTGCTGCAGGGGGAGAATGGTGCAGGAGCACATTAAGGTCTTTTGGAAGATCTTAGTGATTTTTTGGCTTGTAGGTGGTTCTAGCCAACCACCAAGGGAATAAGGACTATGTTATAAAGTCCCAAGTGTGTTTTTTATGTGAGTGTTATGGAAAACTTAGGTTGGTTTAGAGCTTTGAGGTTTGGAAAAGACTTAGTGTAGAGATTAGGAAAAACTAGACAATGTTGTCTTAGGAATTTGGCCTAAAAGTTAAAAAAAGGCATTAATGGTGTTCTAAGCCTGACCTAAGGGTCCTAGCACGTGGGAGAAAGGTATATAAGGTCATCCAAACCCTAATACCTGGGTTGGAAGTTCATTTTCATGAATTGAGACTTGGAGAGCATATTGTGTGATTGGAATTCAACAACTTTTGAGTGAATATTTGTGTTTGAGCCTTCATCCAATCAATGATGGATTGAAAGGTTTTTTCTGATGGTTTGAAGCTTTCCATTGTGTCACTTATTTACTCTGTGAGGCATTATATTAGCCATTTAGTTCAATTGTTTTCTGTTTTGCAAGTTTTTGGAGTTTTGGCCTTATAGCCAGTTTAGGCCAGTTTTTGGAAATCATGATCCCCACTTGAATTCCCATGGAAAGGATACCATGGCCACTTGGAATCAAGTAGGGGACTGTTTTTATAGTGTAAATAGTGTGTGTGGAGTCTTGGTTTGCTGGGGAAGAGTTGAATTCATCAAACACTAGGCGAGTGCAAGTGCATTTTGGCTAGTGGCTTGGAGAGGATAGTAGTAAAGAAAGCTGATAAATGGATTGTTTTGTGCCAATAAAGAGCATGAGAGTGTGGGAACATGTAGTCCAAACATTTGTGTGCAATGAGGAGAGTTGAGGAGGTCATTGAAGCCCTCAAAGTTGGAAAAAGGAGCCAAAACCCTAGAAACCCTTGAAATTAGGGGGTATGAGGACAATCCTATGTACGAAAACTTGCAGAACCTTACACTTGGTAAATATTTAAGCCTAGGGTACTACTAGGAGGAATATCCAAAAATATTTGGGGGTTGTTAAGGTCGTTTTTGAGAAAAGCCAAGAAATTGGGTTCTAGGAGGCCTAAAAGGGGCAAAAAGGCTACACGGCCTAGAAACTAGCAATTCTTGAAAGCGAAGGGAAAAAGGTGAAAGTATCCAATGAAATGGACTAGTGAGGAGTCAAAACACCTAAAGAACAATAAGACCACCTTACCCTAGCCCTGGAGTGGTTAGGACACACTTGGGTTAGTGTGGAGCTCAAGGAAGCCTAGTGGTGGAATGGGAGTGTTGGTGAAGATTTTGAAATTGGTGGAGAGACCTATAAGGCGTTAGGGGTTTAGGAGAAATCCTTGAGTAGGGTAGAGTGGAATACCCTAAGAATACCAAAGAATAGGTCTTGGGAAGAGAAAGAGTGCTCTTGAGGTATAGGGCTCCCCATCAAATTGGTATCAGAGCTAATAAAGGCCTATGAATTGAAACTAGCGAATGTCAGAGAGAAGTGAATCCATAGGAGATAATACCATGGTGACCAATGCAGAGCTAGCTAAAGACTTGACAAAGCAGAAAGAGAAGAATAGGCATCTTGAAGAGGCTATGGAAGAGATGAAGCAAAAATTGGAAGAAGTTGCTAAAACGACAAGTAAGATGAAAGTGCAGTTGTCAGAGGACAAAGACAAGGGTAAACACCAAGTGGAGGAGGACATAGAACCAGAACCTGACCATCCATTATCAGAGGAACCCTTCCTCAAATCATTGAAGGCATTGAGTGGAAAGGCACTAGAAGGTGTCCCAGTGTTTATAGGGAAAATGGATGCAAAGTTGGTTATGGAATGGATAGAGGGAATGGAGAATCACTTTGAATGTGATGGAATTACAGAAGCACAAAAGGTGGAGATAGCCAAATCAAGGTTAAGAGGACAAGCATTAACTTGGTGGAAGTTTCTACAAGAAGAAAGAGAGAAGGAAGGCAAGAAACCCACAGGAAGTTGGAGGACAATGGTGGCTAAAGTGAAGGAGAACTATCTACCTGAGGACTATGACATTCAATTGCACAAGAAGAGGAAAAATCTCAGACAAAGAGACCTAGATGTAGCTGCATATACAGAGGAGTTCCAAAAACTAAGCCTTAGATCTAGAGTGCAAGAAGCTGAAAGCATCAAGGTGGCTAGGTATCTAAATGGTCTTAGATGGAGCATCCAAGAGGAGTTGAGTCTTTTCACACTTACTACCCTCCATAGCTGCTATCAAATGGCTATTAAGGTGGAAGAGAAACTAAAAAAGAAACAAGATTCCAATACTAGGAGTAAAGGAAGAGGTAGAGACCCTAGAGGTGGTCATAGAGGAGGTTTTGGTGGAAGAAGCCAAGAGAACAAAGGGCAAGGTGATTCCAAAGGTGGAGAGCAGTCCCCTGAGACAAATAGTAGAGGGGGTTACAAAGGTAGAAGCTCAAACAATGGAGGAAGAGGCAGATCGGGAGGCTTTGGGAGAAGTTCTCATTTTGCTTCCATGAAATGCTACAATTGTGGACAGTTGGGTCATCCGGATTATAGGTGTCTTGACAAGCCAACATCTTCAAAAAGTGAGAGGAAGATCAACTATGTTCAAGAAGAGGACTGCTCCAAAAAATCCGAGGTCAATCTAGATTGAGAGAAAGGTGAGAATCTCATGTTAAGGAGAATTTTGATCAAAGCACCTACCGAGGAAGAACACAAACAAAGGAGAGCTCTTTTTAGAGTCAAGTGCAAGATAGTAGGAAAGGTTTGCAAGGTCATCATTGATTCAGGGTCTACTAATAATGTCATCTCAGAGGAGGCAGTACAAAAGTTGAAACTCACCAAGATACCCCATGTGTGCCCTTACAAGGTTACTTGGTTCAACAAGGGGCAGAGTATACTAGTCAATGAACAAGTGTGGGTTGAGTTTACTATAGGAAAGTATCATGATAGGATACTATGTGATGTGTTACCAATGGATGCATGCCATCTGCTGCTTGGCAGACCATGGCAATATGACAGGGAGGCAGTGCATCATGGCAAGGAGAATAAGTATTCATTCAAGAAGGATGGAGTGATTTACAAAATACAGTCTTTGTTAGAAGAAAATACAGTGGAAAAGGCAAAAACTAGTGTCCTTTTGTTGAGTAGAAAGGAATTTCTAAAAGACATCAAGGAGGAAGAAGGAGTTACCTATGCAATCATGTTGAAGCCAAAGGAAGAGGAGTTACCTAATCAGCTACCTATGATAGCAGAAGTGAAGCGACTATTGGATCAGTTCAAGGACATTATTTGTGAAGGTACACTAGCTACACTACCACCTAGGAGAGCAATCAGTCATCAAATAGACTTTATACCAGGAGCAACACTACCTAACAAGGTTGCATACAAGATGACACCAGAGCAGAACAAAGAGATAGCAAGGCAAGTTCAAGAACTTTTGGACCAAGGGCTAATCAAAAAGAGCATAAGTCCATGTGCTATTCTAGTTGTGTTGGCACCTAAGAAGGGAGATAAGTGGAGGATGTGTACTGATTCTAGGGCCATAAATAGGATAACCATCAGATATAGGTTTCTATTCCTAGGATAGAAGATCTAATTGACTATTTAGGGGGAGCTAAGTACTACTCCAAAATTGATTTGAAAAGTGGCTA
Source organism: Sequoia sempervirens (assembly GCA_007258455.2). Taxonomy (NCBI): domain Eukaryota; kingdom Viridiplantae; phylum Streptophyta; class Pinopsida; order Cupressales; family Cupressaceae; genus Sequoia; species Sequoia sempervirens. The sequence continues at coordinate 112,713 of VDFB02042421.1, forward strand.
TTATCAAATTAGGATGAAGGAGGGCGATGAATGGAACTCAACGTTCAAAACCACAGAAGGGTTATATGAATGGTTAGTGATGCCATTTAGGCTTACAAATGCACCTAGCACTTTGATGAGGGTGATCAATGAGGTCTTGAAGGACTTTATAGGAGTCTTTGTGGTTGTCTACCTAGATGATATCCTCATCTTTAGCAAAACATAAATGATATCGTAATGTGATCTCGGTGAGGTTGTTATGTCTTGTCAACATGGGCTTTTCATCAGCATGTTCTTGAGGATATTCTTACCGAAAAACACATGGATGGTTTCTTCGGCCAAACATATTGATTCTGGTGTGAGGTCATAGTGAATATACATTGTCACACCGACCAGTGGCAGGAGGATGCATATCGGTAAGAGTTGAGGCTTTCAAAGTAATGTCTCGGTGAGTGACCTTCGGTCTCGCCGATAACACAATGAGGACTTTTTTGGGATGAAAATTGGATTGTCTCAGTGACACACAAGATGGATAAAGTCTTTCGGTAAAATAAAGTGCACTCTGTATGAGGTGTCCCTGATGTCGGTATGTTACGGCGACCCACATAAGATAAAAGAATACATCAGTGAGAGAACCAATTTGTCACAGCGAATCATGATGAATGAAGATTTTTGGTAAAACAAAGTCTAATCTGTGAGATGTCTCTTCGATATCTCAAGGTTATAGCGAAACGGATGAAGCAAGGAAGCACGTTTCGGTAAGAAAATTTCTTATGTCTCAGCGACTGGGAGATGGTGTTCGAGGTGAATCTCAGTATAATGAAGTATTATCTACATGATGTTTCCCTAACTCCATGAGGTCACAGCGAAACACATTGGGACAGGAGGATTTTCTTTGGTGTCGGCATAACAAACAAAATGCTACAGCGACATGCAAGAGGCAAAAGGACGCATATCGATGAAACATAACGAGATCAAAACTAGGAAATAACGCGCTCGCGTTATAACGCGAGCATGTTATATTTTTCTTTGGGAATCCCCGAGCCTTAGCATTGGTAGTTGCCTTGGAATACCAACCCAGAGGCTTGGAGGGCATCCCAATGACCAGAGACATATTTTTGCAAATTCTACAATTTTTTTACATAATCGGGTTCATTCTCACCATCAGGATTGCATCTGGTTCAATATCAACAAAAGCAAACACATGGGTAATGTTAGGTTCTCTCTTAGCTATCCAACAATGTAATTTTTTTCACTTTTTAACAATGTTAAGCCTTTCATCCATAATTTCTTTTGTTTGTATGTCTCTTTTTCGCCAAAAAGCAGTGTTTGGTTTTTTTTTCGTTATAAATTAATCGTTCATCGAAATTTCAAATAAATTACATTTTTAGAAACTAGACTCTATTCTACATTTTTAAAAAATCAATTACCTTCAAAACATTTTAGGGGGAGCATGGCCAAAATTATGCTTTTCAGGAAGTGCCCACTTAGAAAATTAGTAAAAAATCAAATATTCATTAAAAAATTATCAGAAAAATCATGCATCAACTAGATACTATTAGTTAACTTTTGACTATTGCGATTTTAAAAATACTACAAAAAATTTCACCATGCTCAAGTTGTACAAGAGTTGCTATGTTATGTTTTCTGACAAAAATAGCACCAATTTGTGTACGTCCCTCTTTTGAACCCCTTAATCTCAACCATTTTCAAAATAAATTAGTAGTTTAGAAAGTAGACTCAAAGCACTTCGATCCTTGTTTTTGTTCCATCTCAAAATTTTGACTGTAACTATCCTTAATTTCATGTCCAAGGTCAGTATTTCCTGATTTTAAAAAAAAAGTGGCCACTTAAGCCCCCTTTTTGGGAACCATCTTGGTGCACTTACCCTCCCCTTTCTTTTGTTTTCTCTTTCGTTCACATCAAGCAACCTTACTCAGAAACATATGACTTGGAATAGAGCTTTCTGAGTTAGCTCTCATGTCTTGTTTTTCCTTTTTGCATTTTCTTTCCTTTGCTACTTTAAAGTAATTGCTCACAAAACGGTGTGTAGTAATTCCTTTAAAGTGGTGGGCATACATTACCATAATTCATTTACATTCTCAGTTCTTAGTGTAGCCTTGTCGTTTCATATGATGCATTTGTCACTTTGTGGATGACATTGGGTGCGATGTCCTTCATAAGTGTGATCTATCTTAGCATATTACATTCCTCTTAGTGGCCTAATGTGACGTATTGTATCCCCTAAGTTGTGAATATTCTATTATTTGATTGGTCCTCTCTTGGAGACATTAGACACAATGTTCCCTAAGTCACAGACCTTACATGAACTTAACAAGACTCCTTTGAACATCTTTTACTTTTTACATTTTTTACATTTTACATCTTTGCCACCTTGCATAATGCAACTTGCATGCATGTGGTACCTTGCTTTTTGTTCATGAGTTCTAAGCATATGAAGTTTGCTTGTCTCATGAAGCACGAACCAACATTTCCTTTGTGGCACCTTGTTAAATTTATCAAGAGGTATAAATTTGATATGGTTGAGCGAGAAGCCCACTCAGCGACACGACTTTCCCCATAGCCACCTATGTGTTTGTGAGTGCATACCAACTAGCGTATGCATTTCACCTTTTTGGGCCTTCTCACCCGACGAACCACCATGAGTTTAGTCACCCCAAAGTGAGTATGCATTCTCTTTTTCAAAACAAACAACCTAGATCTAATCCACAACTAGTTGGATAGATGATCGAAGCTCAATTCAATTTCCCTTTCACATGTGTGCTCCTTTATTCTTATGTTTAGTTTGCCATGCGATCTTCATCCTTGGGGCTTGATCATCCCTCTTGATGGTTGTCATTCCATCTTGCTAATGTAAGTGCATTGAGACCTCTCTCTCGATGTTCATGGCTACTTTAGTGTGAGTTTGAAGCAAGTTCATCCTCTCACTAAAGTGGGGGATAAATGTACCATAGAAAAATGGTCCCTTATCATTTTTACGGTCTTTTAAGCCTTTCTTCATGATGCTTGGTCCATTTTTCTTTGATTTAATGTTGCAATGTGGCTTAAACATTCACATTAGGTCCTTAAAATTCAAATAATGTCGTCTTGTCAAGGTGTTGTGAAGTGTTGTAAAACATTTCTACACTTTTCTAGAATCTATTCATTACAATTCACCTAAAAATCACCTTTTTATCCCTAATCAAGTCCTATATTGAAGTCTTGTAAAGTCTTGTAACAAGATTTCACGCTTTTCTAGGTATAATTTCACTATTTACACCTTTCTTATACTTTATTTGACCCCTTAATGCCCTTATAAGATTTAATTAAGTGTGTTTTTGAATGTAAACCTGACTAACAACATTAAATGTGACTTAATTCCCAACACCCACTTTCAAGTCCAAGGTGGGATCCATTCGCCATGGGTGGCAAATGAGTCCCTCTTGGCTTAAAATTCAAAATATTTCAAATTTTCTTTCGGGGTTTTATTCAAAATTACTTGATGTCAGCCTGTGATGAGGTATCATTGGGTTACTAAGGCACACGTGTGTATAAATATGTGTTTTTACATCCATTTTAACCCCCCATTCATTCAAGCATTCATTAAGTTCATTAATTCAAGCATTCAAGCACTTTGCATCATCTAATCAAGCATCATTCAAGCATTTTGGAGTAGCCATTTACATAACTTCAAATTTTCTTCAACAAGGGTTTGGTAAGTTGGTAGCATTTGCATGTTATTTTTTTATCATTCTCTTGAATTTCATTATTCCATTAAGGGTTTGATTACCAAAATGGGGTTTGACCAAGGCAAACCCCTATTCTCTAACCCTCAACCATTTTTCCCCTCTTGCATGTGTATTTGCAAACTTGGGTATGTTGATTTAACAAAAAATTAGGTGTTTAAAGGTGGTCAACAAATCAACAAAGTGCTTCAAGTCAAATCAACCTCATTTCAAGCTTGGAGAAGACATTTTGTCTATTTTTTGCAAAGTTAACTTCGCCAATTCAACAAACAAACAACTTTAGATCTGGTGCTATAGAATTGTCCCCTGATTTCTCAGAATTTTGGGAGAGCACTGATTCACCATCAGTGATGAATGAGTCCCACCTTAAGGCTAGAAATCTAGATTTTGTCAGATTCTGGATCCCGACACTCAAAAACCAGTTTTCGACAATTTTCATCAAAAGCAGGATTGATTCGCCATTAGTGGCGAATGAGTCTCACTAGTGATTTTTAGTGATCTTAGTGAACATTTAGAATATTCTAGATTCTTTTTTCTCTTCCCAAGTGCACTCTAAATTAGTCTTCCTCCTTTCTGTTTTGCATTTGTTCATACTTAGTTCATGTTTGCATATCACATTGTGTTTTCCAACATTGCATAAATCTTAGGTTTTGCATACATAATCAATCAAATAGATCATCCAATTGTATTTAGTTCATTCCATTTAGTATTAATTAGATCATAAATTGCATAATTTGAGTGAACCTAGTGTAGATATTTTACGTGGGGTTTATCTCTCTCCTTTTAGGTGAAACATCCTAAGAGTGCAAAAGTAGCCTATAATCCCTACCCAAAAATTACTTGATGTCAGCCTATGATGAGGTATCATTGGGTTACTAAGGCACAAGTGTGTATAAATATGTGTTTTTACATCCATTTTAACCCCCCATTCATTCAAGCATTCATCAAGTTCATTAATTCAAGCATTTAAACACTTTGCATCACCTAATCAAGCATCAATCAAGCATTTTGGAGCAGCCACTTACATAACTTTAGATTTTCTTCAACAAGGCTTTGATAAGTTGGTAGCATTTGAATGCTATTTTTTTATCATTCTCTTTCATTTCATTATTCCATTAAGGGTTTGATTACCAAAGTGGGGTTTGACCCAGGCAAACCCCTATTCTCTAACCCTCAACCATTTTCCCCCTCTTACATGTATATTTGCAGACTTGGGAATGTTGATTTGACAAAAAATTAGGCATTGAAAGGTGGTCAACAAATCAACAAAGTGCTTCAAGTCAAATCAACCTCATTTCAAGCTTGGAGAAGACATTATGTCTATTTTATGCAGAGTTAACTTCGTCAATTTGACAAACAGACAACTTCAGATCTGGTGCTACACAATTGTCCCCTGATTTCTCAGAATTTTGGGAGCTAACTGATTCGCCATCAGTGGTGAATGAGTCCCAAATTAAGGCTGGAAATCCAAATTTTGTCAGATTCTAGATCTTGACACTTAGAAACCAGTTTTTGACAGTTTTCATCAAAAATAGGACTGATTCGCCATTGGTGGTGAATGAGTCCCACTAGTGATTTTCAATGATCTCAGTCAACATTCAACATATTCTAGATTCTTTGTTCTCTTCCAAAGTGCACTTTGAATCAGTCTTCCTACTTTTTGTTTTGCATTTGTTCATACTTAGTTCATATTTGCATATCACATTGTGTTTTCCAACATTGCATAAATCTTAGGTTTTGCATACATAATCAGTCAAATAGATCATTGAATTGCATTTAGTTCATTCCATTTAGTTTTAATTACATCATACATTGCATAATTTGAGTGAACCTAGCGTAGATCTTTTACATGGGGTTTATCTCTCTCCTTTTAGGTGAAACATCCTAAGAGTGCAAGAGTAGCCTATAAGCCCTATCGAAAAAAATCTATGGTTCAACACCCTATAATCCTTTTTATCCTCAAAAATAATGAATTGGTTAAAATCGATATCTCTCTCCTTGGGGGAACACCTTTGTCAAGTTGGCTCAAGGTGTTATGGATCTAATTTTCATTGAGGATTGTATAGACTTATTTAGAATAGTATGGGAGGTAGATTCCTTATGTGTGTTGGCCTCCTACAATGATTTAACAACTAAGCCCTTACAATTGTGATTCAAAGATTGGACATTTAAACTAAATAGCCATTCAATCACCATGAAGGTGCATTTAACTTGTCAACCCAGGGATGTGAACTTGAAATGGGTCAACACAATATGTGCAATAAGGATTCTAAGTAGCCATGTTCATTCTACAACTAAGAAAAACATAATGTTGACGGTAAATTTCTTAGAAGCAAATAACATAAGTACTAAACATCAATAAAAAACTATGCTAAGCTAAAATGCATGACAAATGCAAATATAAGCAAACAAATAGGAAACTACTCTATCTACTTTGGTTGCAGGAACAGTTACAGAATGGAATTCTAGTGGCTACAAGAACAATCAGTGTTAGATTCTTAAGTAATTACAGAACATAAAGTAATAACTAAACTAAACTAAACTAAGGATGGAATGCTCATGAAGTGGGCCCCCTTGGATGAGTATCCTCTAAAACTAATGTAAACTCAGATGCACAGACTTATAACTTCATCTTATTCATTGGAAAACATGAGTACAATAGAGCAGTGTAACTGTATTGCTGAAAACTAAGAATGCAAGTACATCATTAGATCGTGCAACCTCTTGAGGAGCATCTGACTTTGATTTATAAGAAAAGAAGCAACTAACTAAGCAAGGTGGTCAACTCCACGAACTGGGAGGATGCCACTTTAGGGAAAGTAGAGAAAGTGGAGAGGCGGTTATGCATGCATGGAATCTAGTCAGATTTGTTTGCCTCAACACAGATTTAGCACAGTAGTAATGCCTATATTCGCTCAACATCAATAAAGATCATTTACAAGGAAGTTATAACTTGGTTTGCATGAGGAATCTCCTGACGTTGACCTCTTTGAATGATTCCCTTTGTTGACCTTTGCATGACCACTTTGTTAGCCATTATGGTGAATGACCAGCTGGCAAAATCTTCTTAATCTAGTGGCCTCGAATCATATTTGCATGGCAATATTAGTACACATAATAATCGCATATCTATAACTTTCTTAAAGAACATTCATTAATCCACATGTAGAATTAACACAGATAGTCCATATAACATGTTAATGTCATTAAAGATTTGTAGAGATAAAATTAGGCCCAATGTCTATGGTTTTGGGGAAATATCAATATTCAAACATCAAGGTTCATGAAAATTTTTACAAATAGATCATAAATTCTACCAAAATTAAACCATAAACTAGACTCATCATCCCCCCCAATCTAAGGTTTGAGCATGTGTCCTCACATGTGAGGTGGTAAGGATGATTTGACAGGGACAGGGAATAATGACATGCTATGGTGAACATCCATATTAATTCACAACAATTAAATGAATGCACTAAAGATAATTAATAGATATCAATTAATGTACACATACCTAGATTCATGGAAGATTCGTTGCAAAGATTGTGGAGAAAGTATCGGTAGCCTTTTAAGAAATAAGTTGAGCAATTAATGAAAATGAGGTGGAATGAGGTGGAGTGGAATGAAGTGAAGTGATGAAAGAGAGATAAAGGTGCAGATGGATGGGAAGATGGGTGGATGGGTGAAGAAGTGGACTCTCACAGAAGTGGAAGTCTTTATTATGACAAGTACATACCTTAATTAGCTAGAAGGAGGGACACTAGGTCCACTTCCCTTGGCTGTAGGAAGCTCGGGTGTTGCATGTTGAGTGAATTGTTGCATGGACTCCTCTTTGGAAGTTGGCTTATGATACAATCTGAGGTGATGACCATTGACAAGCAACTTAAATCTAACTAGGTTAATAGTACTGAGTTGAACAACACCATTGGGGTATACTTCAGCAACCTCATATGGTCCTAGCCACCTTTTCTGCAATTTTCCTACATTGTTCTGATATCTTGAATCATAGAGCAAGGCCCAATCTCCTGGTTGGAATTTCTTGTCCTTGATGAGTTTATCATGTCGCTCTGTGTGATGCAAGGATGCTCTCCTCATCTCATCCAAAGCATTTAGCTACATGATTCTTTCTTTTTGTGCCTTAGATATATCCATCCCCAAGTCTACTATAGTCCTAAGATTCTTATGTTCAAATTCAATGGGCATCATAGTTGTCTTTCCATACAACAACTCAAATGGAGTGAAGCTTGTAGTTGTTTTCTAGGTTGTCCTATAGGCCCAAACAACTTCTGGTAGCCTGTTTTCCTAATCCTTTTTATGAACAACCACTGTTTTGATCAGGATGGCTTCAATCTCCCTGTTAGTCACCTCAACTTGGCCATTGGCTTGGGGGTGATAAGGAGTAGACTTCCCATGTCTTATGTTGTACTCATTGATCAATGTTGCAACAAGGGTTGATGTGAATTGATCCCCTTGATCAGTCACTATCTCTCTTGGAACTCCATATCTTGTGAAAATATTCTCATAAAGAAATTCAACAACCTTATTGTCTCTTGCATGCTTCATGGCCTTAACTTCTACCCACTAGCTACATAATCAGTGCAAACTAAGATATAAGACTTACCATTTGATGAAGAATCTATGGGTCCTACAAAATCTAGTCCCCATTTGTCAAATGGAATGATTACTACCTGAGGGAAAAGTGGCATCTCATCATATTTGGTTTGTCTTCCCATCCTCTGGAATCGATCACATTTTCTTATATACCTTCCTGCATCTTTGTGGAGTGTTGGCCAGTAATATCCTGTGTTCAAAATCTTCATTATTGTCCTTTGGCTGCAAAATGTCCTCCACATGGTTCATTGTGGCATGCATGAAAAATATCATATGTCTTGAATCTTCTCTCACATATCTCCTCATGACATGGTCTAGTCCAGTATAAAACAAACATCCAACAATCCATGAAAAGGGAAAAGATTTTTCAATGAGCACCCTTCTCTCTTTTGGAGAGAAGTGAGGAGGAACTCTCCCTATGACCAAATAATTAACTATGTCAGCATACCAGGGTGTTTGCATAGTAATGGAAAATAGATTCTCGTCAAGGAAAGAGTCATCTATGGCTTGATTGTCTTTTGATGTAGTCAACCTTGAAAGAAAATCTGCAACAACATTGGCCTTCTCTGGTTTATCCACAATGGTTATGTCAAAGTCCTGCATCAACAATTACCATCTTGCCAGCCTACTTGTGATCAGGGGTTTATTCATGAGATATCTAATGGATGCATGATCGGTTGTAATGTCCCCTTCTCATCAGTAATCTGTTCTGACACTCATCCGCCTATTCCGGAAGCCTGTAGGCATGTATGAGGTAAAATTAGGGTTTCCAGTTCTGAGGTTCCTCAACATTTTCTAAGAGTTTACTTTTTATAGTAAATTCTATTTTAAGCAGTATGGAGTTTGTCAGCTTTCAGTACTTCATGTCCAGTTGGGGCATTTATTTGTAGTTCTTGTTTATCCTCTTAAGGCATTTTTTATGATGAATAAAGGCATCAAAGTTATATTATGCAGTTAACCCCCTTGGCCTAGTTGAACAACTTTAAGTTGTCTTTAAAAAGGGGACCTTGAAGGGTGACGCCTTCATGAGGAGTTTTAATAATTTTTGTCAAGAATATTATGCCTTGGAAAAGTGGACACCACTTTTATAAAAGTGAATTTTTAAATAAAGGGTGATCCCATAATAGTGGTTTACAATTTTTGGCCAAACTGGACACTGAAATTATTACTTTTAACTAAATCTTCACCTTCGGGCACCTATAGCGGCTAAACTGTGAGGAATTTGAAGATGGTGCAAACTAGAGTCTCATCAAATTTTTTCTGTAGATTCTAAAAAATATTTTTTTCAAATTTTTGTAATCAAATTTCACTTCTTTTTCCATCTCCCATGAAAATTGATTTTTTTTCAAAAAACAACATTTTTAAAAAGTGATGCACACCGTATAACGCATAACTTTTTTTCCATGAAGGATAAAATTCTAATTCTTTCAAATTTAGATTTTTAACACTGATATCTAGTGCTTCCACTTGGTTAGATAATTTTTATTGAATATTTTTCCTTAATCAAGTTTCAAAGTCAAACAATTAAATTGCATTAAACCAGATAACGCTGTGAACTTTTTGTATATGTCAAAATTTTATTTTATTTTTTTTTGTTGGATCAAGGACTTCAATATCTGGTGCACTCATATTTTTCAATTTTTTGATAATCTTCTATTTTTCCACATGTGAAGAACAAAGAAATTCATTTTGATGAAAAACCTATGTTTAATAAAACTTAAAAACAAATACATAACAAAACCAAAACATATTAAAATTATATTCATTGGATAGCTTGTTCTGAGGAATACCATAATCATTTGAAATAAATTTTAAATGAATTCATTTGATCCCCCAAAAGCTAAATCAAAAGTGATTTTTTATCAGCATTTTGATAGGTGTAAAGGAAACGCATTTATAGGTATGGTTTAAAACTAGCGAGGTTTTATCAAAGGGGTTTTGATCTAAGGTGATCTGATCAAACCCTCTTCAATTGGAATCCTTAAAATGGAACTTTCTAAGGCTTAAATCATTATATTTTCTAAAAATATGTGATTTCAGCTAAAATTCGTTCCTCTCAGGAATTGTAAACCACTATTATGACAGCACCCTAAAGTGAAATTCTTATTAGGCATTTTGGACGCCATCTTGAGAAGTTGAATGATTTTGGGAATTTTAAAGGTCTCATGTGTCCTTTGATATGCTTCTCAGGAATTTGGAGAGTTATGAGCTCTTATTTAATGAAGGTTTTTGCTCCAACTTTTCATCCATTCATGTTATCATACTATTATGCTGTCGGAATGACATTTGAACTCATGCTTCGAGGATGCTACCTCCTAGCCACTATCCAATTTTGTGTTTGAAATACAACACCTAGTTGGTTTTTGTTGCTTCTCATCCAGACTAGCAGATTTGTGCTTATAGTTGAAGTTTTGAAGAATTTTCCAGATTTCGAAGTTGCTGATGTTTCTATAGCTGAAAGTGAATTCTGTTAGCAGCTCTTGGAATAAAATTAATTTGATTCTGGGTACTTTTGCATTGTAATTGTCTGGCAAGGGCGCCCCTTTCCTCCAAGTTTTGGATTTTAATTTGAAGTCTATAATTTTTAAATCTAAAATTGCCCCTTCTCAAGGCCGTACATTTTAGTTTGCATTGGGAATTGTGTCAAAAAATAAAGGATGAGATTTGCTGCTATTTCTTCCTCCTAGTTTGGTCGCCTACCTTCTAGAAGTCCATTGCATTCAGTTTCAGTCAATTTGGAGGTGAAATGAGTGAGTTATGAGTATTTTATTGATTTCCAGTTTGCTGATATGAATTTCTAGAACTCAGGATTTTACATCAGATTTATAAGCTTTTTGTTTTAATCATATTTCTTTCATTGGAAAGCAAAGAACATTATTGGAATTCATTCTTATCTTCTTATCTCATTTCTCTATCATTGTAATTCATGTTTTTACAGTATTTTGAATTGTAAGGTTTTGATTAGTAGTACTAATCTAACCAATTATTATTGTTGCAACTACTTGATTAAATTCTAATTAATTACCCCTAGACAGTTTACCGCCAGTGCGGAGAAAGAATCTGCTATATCATTGTACCCACTTTCAAGTGGCGAATCCCCACAATTATGTGGATGCTCGCCGCAGCGGATGAATTGTTTAATTGTAATCTTTTCCCCCCATTGTTTGGTGGTAGTGTGGAAATGTTCTTCATGGCTGGTTATCCGCTAATAATTTCTAGTTTTAATTCAACACTCTGTCATATGTTAGCACCTCGCCCACAATGGGATCTTGAGTGCACATTCTTGACGTCGAGTAGTTCTTTCCAGTTTGGTTTTTTCAGTTTGATGCTAACGCTAATCTAGTTAACTATTGCTAGTTATGTTGTGTAATTCCTTTGAAAAAATTGGTTAGCATATTTCATCGGTATGCACAAAGATTTGATAGCCTATTATGTAGTGCCTAAATTTTTTCAGGGCATAGATCATTGCCGACATTTCTTTTTGTCACTATATAGTTGAATTCAACTCCTTGTAAGTTTTTGATGAATAAAATAAATCGCATTTTCAATAGCTCATTCTTTCTATCCTAAAAATAATCCTATGTAATAGTCTGATGAATCTATATGGATGTGGAAAGGAAACTCCCAATTAGGTCCTTTGAGTATAGGAGCACGACTCAAAGCTGTCTTCAAATCAAAAAATACTTTGTCACAGTCTTCTGTCCATTGAAATTCAACATCTTTGGTGAGAAGAGTATACAATGGTGTTGCTATTTTGCTGAAATCCTTGATGAACCACCTATAATAGCCTGCATGTCCCAAGAAAATCCTAACATCTTTTTTTTTGCAGGTGTGGGTAGATTCGTGATCACCTCAATCTTTGCAAGGTCTACTTGAATTCCTTTGTGAGAGATGTAGTGTTGATCCGGGGGATAATTTTTCAGTGAAAATTGAAGTGTTCCCAATACTCCAAATTTTAGCTTCATCAGAAAGAGAACGACATCCTGGTTCCAATGCAACTTGAACGGGGCGAAAAGGACTCCGTTTGTGCAAGTTACGGCCAGTCAAACTTCCAGTCAAACTGGCTTCAGGGGCGTCCAAAAGGTGGAAAAAATAATCATCTCAAAAATTGATGGAACCAGCGTCATCGCGAAGAGCTCGTCAAGATGATTCCGACGACGTTTGTTTCGTTGAAATCCGACATCATATGCTCAAGCTACAGGCAGTCAAAGTTCGGTTGACTTGAGGGTACATGATGATGTCATCATGCTGACGTGGCAGTCCGTACTGTACGGAGTATATGGGCGAATTCTGACCCAACACATGGCAAGTGACTCATCTGTATAGACCAATCATGTTTTGACACGTGGCATCCGTACGAATGACGTGACATCACCCGTGGCAGACAACTCGGCAACAGTCAGCAGACACGTGGCATCAGACGTGGTAGATTCTGCGAATGGCATTCTGACATGTGTCACCCATTCAGCAGTACGTATTTTCACAGTCAGCACTTTTCACGAATAGTGTTTTGACATGTGGTGTCCAGTCAGCGGCTTCATCAGCGACATGCAATCAGTCTAGTCAGCATTTACGGTGAATTCTATCATGACATGTGTCCGTCGGGGGGTTTTACGAGTTGGTTGGCTAATTTGTTCATTTCAACAAAATGTCGGTTCGGTTCAAACCTGTGACCTCCAAATAGCCCGTAACCACCGGTGGCCGTTGTGCCAAATAAAGCCGTCTAACATACATACTGAGCAGTTTGTTTTTGATGTTGAAAATGTGCGGGTATGAATGTAAAGCGAGCCCGGCGGGGTTGGAACCGCCGACCCCGCGGCTACCAAAAAGTAAGTAGACCGTTGAGCCACCAAACTCTCCACGCATATTTTTGGAGCTCGGTTACTTTTGTTATGTGTCTATACCTGAATACATAACAAAATGGCCAAATAAGGCCAAAACAAACAAAACCCACTAAACCACCTGAAACCAAAAGATTGCAGAAGCCAAATTAGACCTGATACGAGCTGATCAGGGAGGATATGCAATTAATTTGATGGTTAAGCCTAATTAGGCAAACTTTTTGTATAAAAGGAGGGGTAAAGGCCTTGATTTTGGCAAGTCCAGGTGGTGAGATAGCGAGAGAATGCTCGAGAGATTTGAAGACATTTCTGCACATTAGAGTAATGTCATGCTGTTGTGCTTGAAGGAGATGGTCTTGAAGCAATTGTAACTGAATTTGGAGCTAATCGGATCGGTCCTCCATTGGAGAGGGACCCGGAGACGTAGTCCTTAGGGACGAACTCCGTTATCAATTGTGGTTTCGTCTCTCTATTTCTTCTCTCTTTCTTTCTCAGTTCATTATCTTGGCATTTATTTTATGTTATGTTCATTTATTCATTTGAGCATTTAATTATGTAATCATTTATATTAAGCGTTGTAATAATTGATCTTTTACGTTATGCATTCTATAAGCAATTAGTCCTAGATCCTAAATAGATCAAGTTGGTATCAGAGCTTTGTATGTGGCTTGTATTGCAATTTGAATGCTAACGAGATCCAGGTTGCAACGAGGTGAAGGAGAACTTGAAGAATACAATCCAAAGATCGGAAGACGAAGAGTTAATCAACCGTCACAGATGGAAGAAAAAGGTGGACAAAGTTCAGAGCTTAGTGTCAAGGATTTCCAGAAGCTATTTCTTGACATGAAGGAAATGGTGGATGAACTTTATGCTGAAAAGAAGAAGCACGAAAAGGGAGGTTCTTCAAAGCACAAGAAGCAGGAAGATCAGAAAGACACAGAGGGGAAAGCTCCAAAAACTCCTTCTCCTCCATCTTCTCCCTCTTCTTCTTCTCCCCCTTCTTCTCCTCCTTCTCCTCCTCCTTCTAATGTAAATCCATTTAAGAGCAAGTCTAAGCCTGTAATTAAGCTTGATGTAAAATTTGAGTTACCTAAATACTGTGGGGAGTTAAATGCTGAGAAGTTAGACGATTGGGTCCAACAAGTAGAAGTATACTGTAGGATACAAGGCCTAGTAGAAGATGCTTCTAGGATTCAATTAGCAACTCTCCGGTTGGGAGGTACAGCTCTCACCTGGTGGGAGAGTAAAACTCGTGAAGAAATTGCTCGCCATGGTCAAGTTAATATGTCTTGGATGGAGTTTGTTGCTGCCCTTAGGAAACAATTCTACCCTTTAGGTTACATGCAACAGTTAACCATGAATTGGCAAACCTTTAGGCAAGGTAAGGGGCAGTCTGTCCAGGAGTATACTCATGAGTTTAGGAAATGGGCCATTGCTCTAAATGTTCCCTTGTATACCAAAGACACATTACTTAAGTATATTGGTGGTTTACATTCTTACCTTAGGCACACTATTTTGATGTTGAGTCCCAACAATCTAGACAAGGTGTCTGTTCAAGCTACTCATATAGAGTCAAGGGGTAAGAATACTTTTAGTGATAACTTTTCCAAGAAGCCATCTAAGTTTGAGGGTAAGTCTAAAGGGAAAGAAAAAGACAAAGATAAAGGTAAAGGGAAGAAGACAGCTACAACTAAGAAAGAGGGTGAGAAACCTATGTGCTCCCATTGTAAGAAAGAGGGGCATGATGATTCAAGATGTTGGAAGCTTCATCCTGAGTTGAGGCCGAAAAGATATGGAGGTAATAAAGGAAAGCAGAAGACTACTGCAGTGATTCAACAGGATCTTGGTTCTGACTCCGGAGATGAGACAAAGATTGTTGCTACCGGAATCCAAGTTAAAGGGAAAGGTATATCTCTCTCATCTGATGCAAGTTTTTCTAATGCCAGTGCAAGTACAAGTAAAGAATCTTCTCCTAAGGTTGATAAGCAAAGAAATGAATTGTTTCACATTCGTGTTGTAACAAAACACACTAAGATTGATACTCTGTTTGATACGGGTTCACAAGTCAACTTAATATCTGAAGAAGTTGTAAAGAAACTTAATTTGGCTACAACACCTCATCTGAAACCATATCCACTCGGATGGGTTTGCAATGATGCACAATTAAAAGTAACTAAACAATGTAAATTGAGATTTGCTATCACTGCAAACTTTGTAGATGAGGTAGAAGTCGATGTGGTCCCTTTGGATATTTGTGGGCTTGTGTTAGGGAGTCCTTATCTTTATGACAAAAAAGCAATCTTTTATAGGGGGGAGAATAAGTATCATCTTTTTAAAGATGGGGTAGAATACATTGTACGGGCACATAAGGTGAAGACTAATCTTACACTAGTTAATGCTGGTCAAATGAAGAGGTTGGTCAACTCAAGTAAAAACTTTGTATTGATGCTTGTAAAAGCCAAAGAAGATGATAAATCTGAGGTATTCAGTCGAACTTTTGAAGATCATGTAAGTCTTGTAAAGAAAGTCTTTGATGTATTGAGAAAAGAAAAATTGTATGTAAAGATGTCTAAATGTGAATTTGCTAAGACATCCTTAGTGTACTTAGGCTATGTCGTAGGGAGTGGTCAATTGAAAGTAGACCCTGCGAAGGTCGAAGCTATTGTAAAATGGCCTAAGCCAAGTACAGTCACAGAGGTCAGAAGTTTTCTAGGTGCAGTTCAGTACTGGAGAAAGTTTATTGCAAACTTCTCTTTTATAGCATCACCATTACATGCATTAACCAGTACAAAGGCAACTTTTCAGTGGGGAGGTCCGCAACAGAAGGCTTTCGACACTTTGAAGGGAAAGTTGAGCACCGCACCAGTTTTGGCCTTACCAGATCTACATCAACCATTTGAGATCGAGACAGATGCAAGTGGGTTTGCCATGGGAGCAGTACTCATGCAAGGAGGTAAACCAGTTTGCTACCACTCTGAAACTTTTTCAGGAGCAGTAAGTAACTATCCCACGTATGATAAAGAACTTTATGCTTTAGTTCAGAGTGTTAAAAAATGGAAACATTACATAATGGGGAAAGAAACTGTAATCCACACTGATCACCAACCACTACAATATTTGCACTCACAAACTAAATTGCAACAAAGTAGGCACTTTCGGTGGATGGGTTTTCTACAACAGTTTCATTTGGTTATTAAGTATAAGAAAGGAACCCATAACAAAGTAGCAGACATGCTCTCTAGACCTCCTATGATGAATGCTTTGATAATCCTTCAGAATAGTTCTATGGTTCATGAAAGTTTTCAGGAACAATATGCTAATGATGAGAACTTTAAGGATATCTATGCTGCTTTAATAAATGGTAAACATGTAGAAGAGAAAGACTATTATGTGCAAGATAAACTGTTATATCACTTGGGTAAATTATGTATTCCAAAAGATGAACAAGCACAGGTGATTAGAGAAGCACATACCTCATTGATTGCAGGACACTTTGGGGTAAACAAAACATTGACTCAGCTGCAGAAATATTGTTATTGGCCTCAGTATGCAAGAAACTGTAACTAAGTATATTAGAGGTTGTGTTATGTGTGCAACTAGTAAGCCTAGTAATAGGAAATTGGGATTGTACACACCTCTACCTGTACCTTCTCGTCCATGGGAAAGTGTGTTAATGGACTTTGTTAGGGGGTTACCTATGTCTAGGAAGGGACATGATTATTTGTATGTAGTAGTTGACTGGTTCAGCAAAATGTGTATCTTAATGCCATGTAAAAAGCAAGTCACTGCTGAACTGACAGCTCATTGTACTTTCAATTTGTATGGGTTCATTTTGGGTTACCTACTTCTATTGTATCGGATCAAGATTCTCAATTCTTGGGGAATTTTGGTCAGCTTTCTGGGGATTCATGGACACCAAACTGAAGAAGAGTACGCTCCCATCCGCAGACCGACCCTGGACGTATGAGGTTTAAACAGGACGTTTGTGCATCTACTTAGAGGGTTACTGCAGTAAGCATCCTAAGTTGTGGGATGAGAGTCTTCATTATGTGCAGCATGCCTACAACCATGCAACACACTCTTCTACTAAAAGGTCTCCTTTTGAGACATGCTTTGGTTATGTGCCCAAGACACCGATGGATTTTGCTTTTGGGAAAGATGATGTTGAAGATGGACGCCATGATGCAGAGAAGGCTTTGAAGTTCATCCAGAAAGTCCAAGCAATTCATCAGGTAGTGGAAGCACGGTTGGAACAGAGCCAAGCAAAATACAAGGTTCGCCATGACAAGCATCGCACTGATCATCATTTTCAGGTTGGAGATAGAGTTTGGTTACATATCAGCAAGGAAAGGATGCAAGGTGAAGGTAAAAAGCTTAAGCCAATTAGGTATGGTCCTTTTGAGATCCTTGAGAAGATTGGTACCAATGCCTTCCGCCTCAATCTTCCTCCATACATGCATATTTACTCGGTTGTCAATGTTGAGAATTTGAAACTGTATGAGCCTCCAATGATCCTAGATGAAGTCTCAGACATTTAGGTTCCATCAGTTGATGACCTTTCACCAGAGTACATGTCAGAGTTGCCAGAAGATGTTATTCTCGACAGGAATGTTAGAACTTCACGAAGAGGAGATGTTGAGTACCTCAGAGTGGGCCTGAAGGGGATGCATCCAAGGAAAGCAAGATGGATGGAGATTGGTAAAGTGAGGAAACTTTACCCTCACTTAATTTCCAAGTAATCAAGCTTTCGGAGGTCCTAAAGCTCTCCAGTGGGGAGGCCTGATCCGGGGGACAATTTTTCAATGAAAATTGAAGTGTTCCCAATACTCCAAATTTTAGCTTCATCAGAAAGAGAACGACGTCCTGGTTCCAACGCAACTTGAATGGGGAAAAAAGGACTTTGTTTGTGCAAGTTACGGCCAGTCAAACTTCCAGTCAAACTGGCTTTAGGGGCGTCCAAAAGGTGGAAAAAATAATCATCTCAAAAATTGATGAAACTAGCATCATCGCAAAGAGCTCATCGAGACGATTCCAACGACGTTCGTTTCGTCGAAATCCGACGTCATATGCTCAAGATATAGGCAGTCAAAGTTCAGTTGACTTGAGGGTACATATGATGACGTCATCATGCTGATGTGGCAGTCCGTACTGTACGGATTATATGGGCGAATTCTGACCCAACACGTGGCAAGTGACTCATCTGTACAGACCAATCATGTGTTGACATGTGGCATCCGTACGGATGACGTGACATCACCCGTGGCAGACAACTCGGCAACAGTCAACAGACACGTGGCATCAGACATGGTAGATTCTGCGAATGGCATTCTGACATGTGTCACCCAGTCAGCAGTACGTATTTTCACAGTCAGCACTTTTCACGAATAGTGTTTTGACACGTGGCATCCAGTCAGCGGCTTCATCAACGACATGCAATCAGTCTAGTCAGCATTTACGGCGAATTCTATCATGACATGTGTCCGTCGGGGGGTTTTACGAGTTGGTTGGCTAATTTGTTTGTTTCAACAAAATGTCGGTTCGGTTCGAACCTGTGACATCCAAATAGCCCGTAACCACCGGTGGCCATTGTGCCAAATAAAGTCGTCTAACATACATACTGAGCAGTTTGTTTTTGATGTTGAAAATGTGCGGGTATGAATGTAAAGCAAGCCCGGCCGGGTTGGAACCGCCGACCCCGCGGCTACCAAAAAGTAAGTAGACCGTTGAGCCACCAAACTCTCCACGCATATTTTTGGAGCTCGGCTACTTTTGTTATGTGTCTATACCCGAATACATAACAAAATGGCCAAATAAGGCCAAAACAAACAAAACCCACTAAACCACCTGAAACCAAAAGATTGCAAAAGCCAAATTAGACCTGATACGAGCTGATCAGGGAGGATATGCAATTAATTTGATGGTTAAGCCTAATTAGGCAAACTTTTTGTATAAAAGGAGGGGTAAAGGCCTTGATTTTGGCAAGTCCAGGTGGTGAGATAGCGAGAGAATGCTCGAGAGATTTGAAGACATTTCTGCACATTAGAGTAATGTCATGCTGTTGTGCTTGAAGGAGATGGTCTTGAAGCAATTGTAACTGAATTTGGAGCTAATCGGATCGGTCCTCCATTGGAGAGGGACCCGGAGACGTAGTCCTTAGGGACGAACTCCGTTATCAATTGTGGTTTCGTCTCTCTATTTCTTCTCTCTTTCTTTCTCAGTTCATTATCTTGGCATTTATTTTATGTTATGTTCATTTATTCATTTGAGCATTTAATTATGTAATCATTTATATTAAGCGTTGTAATAATTGATCTTTTACGTTACGCATTCTATAAGCAATTAGTCCTAGATCCTAAATAGATCAAGTGTCCAAGAACTACACATTTTTGCATCATCATGAAACACTTTTCACTATTTAGAGAGAGATTGTGATCTTCACATCTCTGTAGGACTCTCTTGAGATTCTCCAATGCTTCATTGAAATCAGCACCATAGGTGGTGAAATTATCCATATAAATTTTCATGCAATCATGAGAAATGTCTAAAAATATGCTAATGACTACCCTCTGAAAAGTTGCAGGTGCATTGCATAAGCCAAATGGAAGTACTGAGTAGGAAAAGGTTCCCCATGGATAGGTAAAGGTGGTCTTCTCCTGGTCCTCAGGTGCAATTTGGATCTGGTTATAGCCATTGAAGCCATATAGAAAAGAAAAGTATTGCTTTCTTGCAAGTGAATCCAAAACTTTATCTATGAAGGGTAAAAGAAAATGGTCCTTTTTGTTGGCAGCATTAAGTTCCTTGTAATCAACATAAACTCGCCATTTCCCTCCTTTCTTGGGCACAATCACTAATAGAGACACCCATTGGCTATCTAAAATGGGGTAGATAAATCTTACATCTAGCAATTTATGTAGTTCTCTTTTTACAAATTCTCTTAGTGTAGGGTTGATTCTTCTTTGTGGCTATCTAACTGGGGTGCAATCATCTCTGATATAAATTCTATGAGTGCAAATCTTATGGTCCAATCCCTTCATCTCATGATAGTCCCACGCAAATTCATTTTGGTGGATCCTTAGTAAGTTTTCCAAAAACAACTGATATTCTTCATTCAGTTTGTTGTTAATATTCAAATATTTTCCTTCTGACACCTATACTTGTGTAGTTAACTCTATCATAGCTGCTTCATTAACACATGGTACCTTGAGTTCATATGGCAAAAATATGTGGGACATACCTATTGCTGTAGGAAGTCTAGCTGTAGGAAGAGCGTTTGTAGGAAGAACGACTATAGGAAGAGCAGGAAGAAATGTCATGACTGGAACAATAGAATGAGAAGATGATGCTTCCTCCACTTCACAATTATTTTGAATGATGTTAGCTAATACTTCATCTTCATCTTGAAGCTACATGAAAGAGCTTATGCCTAACATCATAAGTTGTGCCAGAGAATTAACTTCCTCAACCTCTTCACCAACATGTGGCCATATGGGATTATCCTCATCATGGGATGGCTAAGCAGGAGGATAAAGAGCAAGTTTTTTGGTGTTCTTTCCATCAGAAATGGTCATGTATCATGTCCTGCATCCAATATATGCATATTTTGTTGCTAACCCTGGCCTTCCAAGAATAATGGGATACCCACCTAGTGTGGCTTTAGGAGAGATAATCATGAAAAATTTTGGGTACTCCCATGAGTCTAGAATTACCACAAGTCCTCTACTATATCATCAGGCTTAATAGTAGAACTATCAACAAACTGTAGGACAGTAGGAGTAGGTCTCATGCTTGCAACATTTAATTGCTACAGGATATCCTTAGTCATTACATTTATTGTTGCTCCCAAGTCAATCAGAGCATTCTTTATTTGGATCCCATTTATAAAAATTCCTACCACGGGACTACCTGGGTCATTGTACTTAGGGATAGTCACTTTCCCAAGCATGATGTCAGCTAGTTGTCCCACCACATGAACCGTAGTGGAGTCTTTCTTCTTTTTGCCTGGTTTCTTGAGGCATGCTTCCTTGATTTACTTGCCATAGATTGGAACATCTTTTATGGCCTGAAATAGGGGTATCTAGACACATATATGCTTCAGTTGATCTATAATGTCAAAAGTTATGTCCTCCTTTTCTTCTTTCTTCTTGGCAACTTCCAATCTCTGAGGAAATGGTGGTTCTTGTTCAGTCTACTTAACTACGACTGGTTCAAGATTTTTAGGTGCACTAGGCTGAATAGGTGTATTCATAGGCTCCTCTTTTTCCATAGGAAGCTCAGTAATAATGGGTGTGGAAGAAGATGGTATAGTAGTTCTTGAACACAAGTGGATGTCACTCACACTCACAACATATGTAGGGAATTGATTTGAATCAACAGAGTATACATGCTGTTGTTCTGGTTTGTTATTTGGATTGGGTGTGGGCTGAGCTGGTAGCTGAGTAGGTTTAGGTGGATTTGAGCTTGAATTAGCAGGAGGCATTATAGTAGGTTGTTGGGGTTGAGAAGGTTGCTACATGTAACTATTTGGATGGTTTGGCCATTGCTTTCCTCCCCTCCATTGATTTGTTTGTTGCCAATTTCCTGGGGGTAGCTACTAATTTCCTTGAAACTATTATCAATTCCCCTGAGGTTGCTGCCATTGGGGTGGAGAGTTTTGATGATTAGGCCAGGTATTTGGAGGGTTACTCCAAGGTTGTGGTGGATATCCTCCATAGTTGGATGGATATGGGGGTTATCATTGGTTATCAAATGAATAAGAATTGAAATATGGCCCAACAAAAGAGAGTGGATCTAGTGGCATACTTTGTCTTGGAGCCCAAGGCCTCCTTTGCACAACATAGTAGATTTGATCTTCTTCAATCTGAATTGGCTTGAACTTGGGTGCAATCTTCTTGCTTTTAATATTAGCTACCATCTTGCATCTACAGTCCTTCTTTTATTTGCAATGGGGGCAATACTTTGCCAATGTTGCCTCTTCCTCCTCTTGTTTCTTCTTAGCCTGAAGTGCATCTAGCTAAGTAGCTAGATTGTTTATAATGTCTTTCTTAAAGTCTGTCAACAAATGAGTAATCTTCATTCTTGAAACTCCACTAGTAGATGACTTACCCATGGAAGATTGGTAAGCTCTCCCTTTCTTTGAAGCTTTCCTAGAATAGTTCTGGCATATCTTCTTGATATCCTCCCAAGGAACTTGGGAGATATCTCCTCCTCCCATCAGATCCAAGGCATCAGTGCAACTGTCATTAATTCCTCTCAGGAAAAGCTACTTTTGTGAGTCTTCATTGAGTGTATGGTGGAGATTTTTGTAGGAAAAATAGAAACCTTACAATGTAATCCTCTAGGATCTCATCCTCCTTCTGATGCATCCTAAAAATGTCACCTCCTCTCATGTCACTGCCCCTACCATACTCCTTGTATTTCTCAGGGAATTTTGTCTTCATGTCATCCCATGTCTCCATAGTATCTCTACCTAGGCTCATGAACCATCTTAATGAAACTTCTTTCAAAGTGGTAGGAAATAGCTTAAGCCTATGGGCATTGGTGGTATAGTCATAACTCCTACAAAGTATATCAAACTTGAACAAGAAGGTATTATGATCTTCTATGACAAGTCCATAAAACTTAGGAAGGAATGAAGCAAGGATATTTTTGAGGTTGTCTACTTCATTCTGATGAGCAATGGGGAAAGGAAAAGTTAGTTGGTTAGGTTTGTTTCTATTTGCATCACCCATGCCTGCTTGATGTAGTTCCAAAGCAAAGGGATTTTCAAGCTGATTTTAGTCTTCAAAGGAAACTTCAGAGATAGTCAGATCAGGAAATGCATCAGCAAAGGATTTGGGATCTTCTTCTTCTTCTTCTCTTGGAAGGTTTCGATATTCAACTAGTTGGAATGGATCAGGATTGTTAGGAAGGAATCTCCCATAAGCATCTCTTCTCCTTCCTCTATGCATGCGGTATCAACTCACTACCAGTCAGCTCACACAAATAATTGGTAAAGAATAAGGAGGGTCATTACTTCCTAAATGAGGGATATACTAAGAACAACTTTCAAAAATACTATAACAAGAAAACTACCAATGACTCCAAAGAACTCCCTAGTTTGCCACCATCCTCGAAAATGGTGCCAAAAATATTGGCCTCCTATAATGATTTAACAACTAATCCCTTACAACTATGATTAAGAGATTAGAAATTTAAATTGAATAGCTATTCAATCATCATGAAGGTGCATTTAAGTTGTTAACCTAGGGATGTGAACTTGAAATGGGTCAGCACAATATATGCACTAAGGATCCCAAGTAGCCATATTCATTCTACAACTAAGAAAAACACAATGTTGAAGGTAAATTGCTTAGAAGGAAATAACATAAGTACTGAACATCAACCAACAACTATGCTAAGCTAAAATGCATGACATAAATGAAAATTTGAGCAAACAAACAGGAAACTACTCTGTCTACTTTGGCTGGAGGAACAGACACAGAATGGAATTCTAGTGGCTGCAGGAACAATCAGTGCCAGATTCTTAACTAATTACAGAACATAAAGTAATAACTAAACTAAACTAAACTAAGGACAAAATGCTCACCAAGTGGCCCCCCTTGGATGAGTATCCTCTAAAACTAATGTAAACTTAGATGCACAGACTTATAACTTCATCTTATTCATTGGAAAACATGAGTAAAATAGAGTAGTGTAATTGTATTACTGAAAACTAAGAATGCAAGTACATCATCAAATCATCCAACCTCCTAAGAAGGAGCATCCGACTCTTATTTATAGGAAAAGAAGCGACTAACTAAGCAAGGCGGTCAACTCCACGGACTTGGAGGACACCACTTTAGGAAAAGCAGAGAAAGTGGAGAGGTGGTTACACATGTATGGAATCTAGTTAGACGTGCTTGCCTCAATGCAGATTTAGCACAACAGTAATGCCTATATTCGTTCAACATCAATAAACATAATTTACAAGGCGGTTACAACTTGTTTTGCATGAGGAATCTCTCACCGCCGACCTCTTTGAATGATTCCCTTCGTTGACCTTTGCATGACCACTTTGTTAGCCATTATGGTGAATGACCAGCTAGCAGAATCTTCTCAATCTAATGGCCTCAAATCATATCTGCATGGCAATATTAGTATGCACAATAATCACATATCTGTAACTATCTTAAAGAACATTCATTAATCCAGATGTAGAATTAACACAAATAGTCCATATAACATGTCAATGTCATTAAAAATTTACAAAGATAAAATTAGGCCCAATGTCTATGGTTTTAGGGAAATATCAATTTTCAAACATCAAGGTTCATGACAATTTCGACAAATAGATCATAAATTCTACCAAAATTTAACCATAAACTAGACTCATCAATGTGTATATTTTTTTGTAGAAGACTGGATATACTATAAATATTATTTCATGGATGGAAATTACTTGGAGCAAAACCAAGTGCACCTTTTTGTCTTTGTTGTCGAGGGGCTTGTTTAAAATTTAAGTTGTCAAATGAGGAACATGACTTTGTCTAGAACAATGGCCCTTGATTTTATGGAAGGGTTAGTTTGTGTATGTGTCCTTCAAGTGATGCAAGATTGAATACCAAAGACCCTAAATCGAGGTGTTAATCTTCATAGCCACCACACCAATTTCTTTCCTATCCAACTAAAAATTAATTCTCATAGGGAAATAAAGAAGACCCAAAAAGTTTTAAAAAGAAAATCATCAACCATACACATATGTGCACAGAAAACTGTCAACATGCCACTTTTTGGAATCAATTTTGAATATGTAAACACCCCCATTTTCTATAAAAACTTGACCATTAAGAGTTCCCACCTTCATCTACAAAAATACATGCCCACTATATTTTTCCACTAGTGTTACAGTGTTACATTTCAATCCAAACTATCAAAAAATCCTTTTCTGAATACTGGGGCTTTGACCCCTTCCAACAATTTTTCTTTAATTTTCTCTTTTTTGTAAATTCCTTTTATGGGATTCCCAATTGTTATAGCCCACATTCACACAACAGGAAAATAAATTCTAAAAGAAAAATTTAAAATTGTTTGAGAGCTCAAAACTAAGAATTCCTAGCTCAAGAAATGACAAAGATTTAAAAATAGTGTTGATTTTTATTGACAAACATTCTTGCATACAAGAAATTTCAAAATGAAATTAAATAATCCATAAAAATGCTACAAGCAATATTTACAATCTTCAACCTCAAATCTGATCCAAGAGGCCTCAAATTAGTCACTTACAACAACATATACAGCCTCAAGCCTCTTTTTATATCCTCCTAGGCATCACAACTAAGCTTCCAGGTATTTCTCTTCTTGAACTCATGAATTTTTTTCTTTTCATTCTATGTTCTTCTCACCTTCAATTGGGAATTGGATTTTTCTCCCTCTGTTGCTGCATTTTACAAACTTTTCCCTCTTTTCTTGGGTGCCTAGATTCTCTTGTAACTCCTCATTTACTAGCTAGCCAAAAAAATTAGATTCTTCTTCAATTTAAGCCTCACTCCTTAAATTGGAATACACCTCCAATGTGAAATAGTTTATGGGCCATGATAACTATCAAGGGACCCAATTTATACGCATTAATGGTAGCCTAAGACTTGGCATAGCACTTTTCCTTTTTGGGCATTTTAACAATTTTAAAAAGAATGACTTTCAACCATTTTGCTGCTTAGTTTACAATGGTTTTACAAATTGTTACCACAATTTTTGTCGCCCCCTTATAAATCATGTCCACCCATGTAAATTATGTCTAAGTTAAAAAGATCGCTCTTCCCTATGGTTTTCAAAACCTTGTCAGGCCCCACTTAGGTTGTCACAACCTTGTTTTCATCCAACGCTTTAAAAGATTAAGTCTAAGGTTCACCTTTCAGAGTCAGTCCTTTATGAGTTCTTAAAACTGCGTCGGGGCCTAAGTCATTTTTCATAACCAAGTTGCAACTGTCGATAAAAATAAAATGAAGTTAAAATGATTACAAAACTTTATGGAAGTTTTGAAACCTCTATCAGTCTTCGATGAGGTTGTCAAAACCATACATTCTTCCGATGACAAGCAAGTTGTAAACTCCTTCCTTGTTCTAGAGAGAAATGCGATGAAGACTACATCAAGAAGGCGACATTTCAAAACCATACAATAGTTTTGAAACCTTTGTCGATTCTCAACAAGGTTATCAGAACTACTTAATTTTCTGAAAATATTTACTAGCCATTCTTTTTCAAAATTTCAAAAGGAGGTTGGAGCAAAATGAAAGATTAGAAATCTCGCATGTACCAAACTAAAATGGTGCCATAGATGGCTACCTACCACTCCCTAGCATTAATTGTGGGTTTTTATAGGTGAATTAAGCTATTCAAAAGTTTCATTTTAACCAACATTTAGAAGAGAATTCTACATGAAGAGAAGAATGGGAAATTGCAAAATTAGCACCGAGGGCACAATTTGAAGGTATAGTTCTCTCTTATTGAGCTACAATTTACTACAAATAGTCTAATTACACCATAATTGAGGAGAATTACGTTTACATATACAATTCTATCCATTCCTAGCTATGATTTTATTTTAGGGTTTTCTTTCACCGTGAAATTCAAGTATTAGGGTTATGAGTACTTTTTTGGTTTAACCAACACCATGCCAAAAATTAGGGATACAAAATTAGAGCTTGTGAATTTAGATGAATTTTGGTAAAGAGTTGGAAAGGATGACTGGTCTCCCATAACCCATAGGTTAATTGAAAGTGGGTTGTTACAAGTTGCAACATTCCCAATGGTTGTCTAGTGCCCTGACTCAGTTTTAGAATGTATAAATCATTATAACCCTTAGACACGAGAAGTGAGAACAAATGATAATAGATTAGTGATAAAGATTCAAAGAGAAACTTTTGCCTCTTCTTTGAAAACTCTAGAATAGGAAGTATATGCATATTTCAATTTTTCCTCTTCCTCCTATACATTTTTAGAGAGCAAAGGGTGATATAGGAATGTAATTTCATGTGAATGGTTTGCTACACCAAAGAAAGGAAAATCCTAGTTTCCTAAGAATATGCATAGAAATCACTTCATTGATGAAATCTCTAACATAATTGTGCTCCTGCATAGGTTAAAAGATAGTGAGAGAGCACATGATTTTGAAGAATGGATGTACTTCTTTGTGTAGATCATTATTCACATGGTGAGCGATTCTTGGATTAGGCACATCTTATCAACAACCAGGTGCATTCTATGATCACTCAATTCTCGATTGACAGGTTCTTTTATATGTCCTCCTATTTTCTTTATGTCATTTCTTGTACTAGACCTTTGTGTGGATTAAGACCAAATGTAGTTCAACCTCAATATGTTCAAAAATTTTATTACTATGACAAGTTGCAGTTAGAAAAGAGTTATCATCATTACAAGAGAGTAAATGATACATTTACTATGACGTTGGTTAGAGAAATTCAAGGATACATTGGTTTGAGAATCTCTCTCGAGGCCATACAATTGATTGGCACCCATGGGGGTCATTTTATACAATTTCAGAGGCTTTCAAATATTATAATTTGAGGGTTGATGGTCTCCCACTCAAGCTCCCTAAATATGTAGAAGATAAACTTATCTTGATAGAGGTATGTAGACAAGTAGTAGAGGTGAACAAAAGATGCCAAGAAATGAAGAAGGTTGACCTGTACAATTCCCTATTGGTCTTGACTACTTTTTCTACAATTCTATGCTTGATGCTCTAAATATTAAGAGGATCTTATCAAGTACACATTGCAATTTTATGATAGAAGATTTTCTTTTGACAATAAGAATTTTGTGAAGAATAATCTGCAACTAGGTCCTAGTTTCAATCATGTTCCAAACCTTGAAGACTATTGGGTTGATTGTGTAGATGAATATGAAGTAAGGAGAAAAAGTTGGATGAGGTTGACCTTGAGGAAAATTGTTATATTCAAATTAGATTGGGATATCCAAGGTTTGAAGGATGAAGAATTTGACCTATTGGATCCATTTTTTAACCATATTCAAACTCAACCTATTGTATCTATGGATTGGAGTATCAAAGAAAATGAAACTATTAAAGGAAAGACTATAGTTGTGTTGAAAATAACACAAGAGTGGGTTGTAAAGAAGAATGTAGAAAAGAAAGCTCCTTCTCCCAAGTCATAATACACTCATCCTCAAGAAGAGAACAATGAAAGGCTTTCTTTTTCAGATATGCAAACCTCCCCTGCACAACAAATATCATCAGAGGGACAAGGTGGTGGTGATGGTGAGCCTCCAAAGAAAAACTTTCTAGAAAGAACATGTGGAGAAAATACTTCAGAGCTCTACAATAAGACAAATAAAAACAAGTAGCTAAAGAAGAAGAAGAGATGGTCAATGTTTCCACTTCCCCCTCTCAGACAAGTGCCCCTTCTTCTCATAAATCTTCTCCTCCTAGAGATACACACATTCTCCTAAGGTACCTATAGTACTCCCCCTTCTTCTCCTGAAGATAGGCCATCAACTACTCCTCCTTTCAGAAGGGTTTTGTAATTTGGTTCTCCTAGTTCTAGGTTAGCAACAACACCCACTACTACTCTATGGCTTGAACAAACCTTATCTAGGAAAAGAAAAACTATCCAAGTGAGCCTCCTAGAGAGGGATCTTGTTGGTCAACTAGTTTAAAGGACCCCAAAGCCCAATAAGTTGAAAACTACATCTAGACTACTTGAAGATGATAGCACTGGGAATATATGTATAGAAGCATCTCATCTCTCTATACAAAAAGAAGCAAGACAAGCTAATGCTAGTGATTTCAATGTCACTAGGGTTAATTTGGGACCTTCCACAAGAGATGTCTAGATGTAAACAACTTCTAGGTGACAACAAGAAGGTTAGTGGAGAGGACAACCAAAGATAAGAAAAGCAAAGATGAACTAAGAATCAAGTGAAACTTTTGACTGAATGCTTAATATCTATACTCGATATAGTTTCATAGCTAATTGCCCAAGAAAAATCTACTTTTGATCTGACATCATCAATGGGGAAAGAAGTAGTGGATAAAATTTAGAACTATAAAGCCTTTGAGAAGGCTTCCAAGGAGTGGGTTACTGAAATTGTAAACAAAGGGAACCACTTCATTACTGGTATGAAAAAGGTGTGTAAAGATATGGATGCCTTGAAATTTGAAGTGGATAAAGATATCACCTCAACCAAACATGAGGAGGCTGTGTGGACAACTACTCTTGGTGACTTTAAAGGAATGGTAGAATTATGCTTTGAAAGGTTGGTTAGTGAGAAGATTCTCTTGAATATAGAAAACAAATTATGTGTTATGTGGAAGGAGAGTATAGAATGGAAGTTCTTCGTTCTCAAACAGAGTATACAAGAGTTTGGCAAGGTACTAACTAAATGCAATACTATTAGCTCGACGAAATTCAAAAGAACCTCTTGGGAATCAACCTGCACTTTAGGAAAGAAGGAAACAATGAGGATGAAGATGAAGAATCATTGAAGGGGAGCTTCAAGAGGATGATTGATAATATCTATGATAAGCAACAACTCAATGCTGAAAGTCTAAAGAAACTCAACAATATCGATTTGGCTCTATTCTAGTTTGTCAAATTTGCTCCAACTTATGCAAGAAAACTTGAAGTAGGTAAAGAAAACAAAGCTCTCTAGAGACTTGGAGCTTGAAATTTTATCATGCTTCAACTTGAAGAGATGTCACCAGTCGTGAAGGTCTACTATGCCTATCGAGTGAGGAATTCCACATCAACGTCCTAATTGACCGAAGGAGTGACAAGCAAAGTGCCACCCCAAAAATGATTTGTTTTATTTAATTATCTTGTATGAATTTTATGTTATGAATTAAAAGACTCTAATTAAATATTGGGCAATTATTTTAAAAGAAGTAGCTATGTCCACTTGGTATTTAAGTAATTAAGATGAACTTGAAACTCTCTTAGTAGTTCATCACAATTTTGATATAGCATAGACAAAATTGAAACATATATGTTTGTGTGCATTTAGCATGCCATTTTGAATGAAAGGAGAATTTATTTGAATCAGTGTGTTTGAGTAATTATTGGAGTTATATCATTTCTATGTGAATGAATAATTGTTTCATTTAGGTGATTGATTTCATTTCGGGTGTTATCTTGAATTGATTGCTTCTTTTACTCATATGAGATGTTGTGTTGGCCTTTGTACCAGTAGTTATACTTGTGCTTATATTCATTACATTCAATACTTGAAAGATTTCTAGTGTTGAAGAGTCTTACCTTTCTTGCTTTTTATGTAAAAAACATACATCGTTCTAAATTCTTAGTTTTAAGATTTTATTGAAAATCTAAGAGAGAGATGTACCTCTCAAAAATTCAAAGAGTAATTGTTTCCCATAGAAACAATTAAGTCAATTATTGGTAATTTATTGCATCTATTTTGGGTAGAGAGTTAAAATTATACATTAAATTTTCAAAGGTGCAAATCCATTAGCCAACACAAATTTAAAATCATTTCCTCTTGGACCTTATTCCCTTCCAAGAAATTAACATTGAAAGCATAAAATGTCCAACACGACCAATATTTTGAAAAAAATATAATTATGTTGAACCCATTGTTCGAAGGAATACTTGCAATTTTATTGAAAACCAAACATGAAAACATAGGTTAGAAATTAATTTTGGTGATGCAAGATTGCTCAACCCCCATGGATGCTCCTTCATCAAACATTTGAGGTAAGTGAAATGTTCCATGAGTGGGAACTCATGAACATTTGAAGATCATGTGTTTGTTCCTCATCCACCTCTCCTCCTTATCTACCAATTTCTTTTTCTTCACCCTGCTTTAAAATTTCCTATCTCTTCCTTCCTTCATCTTTCCCCTCTTTCTTCCTCTCATGTAATTCATCTTGTTGCACCATGGTTCATCTTCCCACCCCACTTTATCATTCTTAACTTCTACATATAAATCAACACTAACAAAATCATAGAAATCAATAAATTCATTCTACACATTCCCTTCACCTATTTGTTCTTCACTTGAACTTCTTCCTCTATTTTTTTTTCTTCCTCTCTTGCTACAACATATTTTCAATCTCCTCATACCTTTTAATTTTAACCATGTCACTCAAATGAAATTCATTAGAAGATCCACAAAATGCAAATTTTATCTCCTTTCAATGCTACTACTTTTGTTTCACCGGTTGCCAATGCAAGTCACTCCTTTTCAACTGTTGCAATCTCTTTTGTTGCTGATGCATCCTTCTTATTTTTACCATATTATTTGTGTTTTCCAAATCATACAAATAAAATATCTCTAGATAAAACAAAATCTTTAGAATTACCTTTAAATTTATAGTCCATAATGACCATTTTCTCATATTTCTTTCTCCATTATTTCTTTATGCTTTTCTTCTTTTCTTCCTTTCTTTCAACTACAACTGTGTGGATTGCTCCCACATGTCTTTCTCTCCATGATTTTTCCATCATAGGGTTGCAACACTGCACTTTATCATTCTTCTTTTCGATGTCCTCTTTCAAGAGGATGTTCTTTTCACATTCCCTTTTACTCATTTGATGCTTTCTTTTAGCATCATCAAATTCTCTTCTCTACTCCATCTCTATTGCATCCAATCTAGCCTCAATATTCTTTAATTCTCCAATAAGCTATTTTATATATCTCCTTTCTTTCCACTCTTCCATAGGTAAAATCCTCACTAGCCTTCTCATCAACCATCTTGTCTTTTTCTTCGAGACATCTTGTTCACTGCTTCCATCTTCTACATTTTGTCTTAGAGACTCCAACATCTCCTTCCAGTCATGAGATTTCACTTGCAATGATCTCTTCAACTCTAGGGTATTAACCCTCTATAGTTACAGGTCCTCTTTCATACCCGCAATAAAACTCACACTCACACAACTATCCTCTACTTAACAAAGACTTTGGAAGATGCACCTCTTCTACCCACTTTCTCTCAATGGAAGAAGTTTGTACACCTTCAAACCATCTTTATCTCTATTGGAAGACAACCCACATGATTCTCATAGAATCAACTCTCTCTCACGACTTCACCGCTTAACTCTTCACCCGCAAGTCCTAGTGCATACTCTACACTCTAAAGATCTTGCTCTAATACCATTTGATGCAAGATTAAAGAGTAAAGACCCTGAATCGAGGTGTTGATCTTTATAGCCACCACACCACTTTCTTTCCTATCCAACTGAAAATTAATTCTCATAGGGAAATAAAGAATAGCCAAAAAGTTTTGAAAAGTAAATCATCAACCATACACATATATGTGCACAAAAAATATCAACATACCACTTTTTGGAATCAATTTTAAATATGTAAATACCTTCCATTTGCCCTGGAAAATTATCCATTAAGATTTCCCACCTTCATCTACAGGAATATGCGCCCACTATATTTTTATATCAGCAATACCATGTTACATTTCAAGCCAAACTATCAAAAAATCCTTTTATTCAAACACTGGGGCATTGACCCCTTCCAACAACTTTTCTTCAATTTTCTCTTTATTACAAATTCATTTTATGGGATTCTCAATTGTTACAACCCACATTCACACAACATGAAAATCAATTTTGAAACAACAACTTGAAATTGTTTGAGAGCTCAAAACCAATAATTACCAACTCATGAAATGACAAAGATTCAAAAACCATGTTGATTTTTATTTACAAACATTTTTGCATACATCTTTCAAAATGAAATTAAACAATCCAAAACAATGCTACAAGTAGAATTTACAATCAACAACCTCAGATTTGATCCAAGAGGCCTCAAATTAGTCACCTACAATAGCATATGCAACCTCAAACCTCTTTTCCTATCCTCTTGGATATCACAACTAAGCTTCCAACTATTTCTCTTTCCTCAACTCATGAATTTCCTTATTTTCATTCTCTGTTCTTCTCACCTTCAGCTAGGCATTGGCCTTTTTCCCTCCGTAGTTGTATTTTACAAACTTTTCCCTTTTCTTGTGCTCCCAAATTCTCTTGTAACTCCTCATTTACTAGTTGGCCAAAAATTTTATATTCTTCTCTAATTTAAGCCTCCACTCCTCAAATTGGAAAACACCTGTAATGTCATAAAATTGCACCCATTGCAATTTCACATACATTCTTGTATCTGCTTTAGTTTCCACTCCCTTTGCATTTGGGTAGGCTCATTTTAGCCCTTGAATCAACCTATTTTCCCTTCTCAAGATGCTTAAGACCCTGTTTTAGCAACTACCCTCGCATGCTAGCTTTGCATCAAACCTTGTGCATTTCTTGTTCTTGTCATTTTGTAGCATCATGTGTCTAGAAACTAGCATGTCACAGGGACATTTGTGTGCCACGCTAGTGTCTTGCAATATTTCAACATTCAAACAACCGTTTCTAAGTGCCTTGCCACTTGTCAACCGCTTTTGTTGGTGGTAATAGCCTGAGCCACTTTGTAATAGCTCAAGAAGCTTCTTTTCCCTCCTATTTTCTCTTTAAAAGCTATCTTTTCAATCCATTTTTCCTTCTTTTTGGTCTTGATATCTTGCTTGCACAACTCTCTACAACTTTCTATAGCAACCTCAAGCTCTCACGTCCCCACAACACTCTATTGCTCTCGGCTCTTGCAACTTTGTCTCTCTCCTTGGCTTCCTCAAGCCTTGTAGGTGATATCTATCTTATGCTTTGTATCTTTGAGCATCTTGGGATTTCTCATATCCCTTATCTATTGCATCTTTATTTCGTGATATGGGTTTTCCTCCTTGAGCGAGGATTGCTTTTATCACTCTTGTATTCATTTCATTTTTTCTTATTATTCCTCTCTGCCTATTTGACTTTCCATGGAGGTGGGAACACTAAAACATGGGTTTGACTGAGGCAAGCCCCTAAACAGCCCCAACATTTTTCCCTTAGTCTTAAAATGTGTGTAGGTGCTAAAGATATCTACTTGTTGTCCAGGCTTCATTGCTTGGTTTTTTGTGAGAACTTTCTTTATCCTCTTTAGTCTTATCGTTTAATTTATTTTAGTTCTATCACTTTATGTTATTCTCCTGCATTCTTAAGAGTTTTTAGCAATCTGATTGTTAGTAGTCATTTAGTTGTTTTTTTTTATAAACTCAATTTCTAGTCCATACGAGATAGCGCATCTCTAGGACTCCTGTGCACCTTGTTGTCATCCTTGTTTTGTGCTATCGTCCTTTGGCTGAGAATTTGCTAGTTTGTCTAAAAAATATTGGTGACCTACTCTTTCTGATTTTGGAACTCTCGCCTCTTTACCAAGTGTCGCTTGAACATTATTCCTTGAGATAGTTTGGGGCAATTCGCTCCTTGGGATTCTCTTGAGAATAAAGAGACTTGTGAGCAATGAATCCCCCTTCTCTACAACACCTTAGATGTGAAATACTTTATGGGCCATGATAAAAATCAAGGGAATTTACATGCATTAATGGCAACCCAAGACTTGGGTGTAACACTTTGCCTTTTTGGGAATTTTAACAATTTTGAAAAGAATGAATTTCAACCATTTTTGGTGCTCAATTTATAAAGGTTTTATAAATTTTAAATCATTTCCTCCTGGACCTTAGTCCCTTCCAAATTAACATTGAGAGCATAAAATGCCCAACAAGACCGATATTTTGAAAAAAATCCAATTATGTTAAACCCATTGCTCGAAGGAACACATGCAATTTTATTGAAAACCAAACATGATTTAACAAAGGTTAGAAATTAAAATATTTTTGGTGATGCAAGATTGCTCAACCCCCATGGATGCTCCTGCATCATCAAAGCCCTTTTTTGACCCTAACATTGAAACTATTTCTAAGGTGCACCTTTAGATCCATTTTTGCATACTTTGGTTCCAAGAAATTCAAATTTTGATTATTATAATTGGGTAAAAAGATTTGAGATTTTGTTAGGATTGATGTGAAATAAGATGGATTTTAAGATAAGTTTGTAAGGGTTTGTGGTTTAATCAACATTTCTAAACATGTTTATATTCCATTGGTATTTTCTTTGTACAAGGATTTTGGATTTATTACATAAATTTTGAAGGTCAAAATTTAAGATGTTTTTGTACCTACTTAATAAGGTGGGCATAAGATTATGTTGGTAAATAGATGTGACACTTGAAATGATACATGACTTTCCTAATGGAAAGTGGAAAAAATGTTCCAACAGTTGGAGAGATTGTTTATGAAATATAGGGTAAGTGCAAAAAGATGGGGGGCCAAAAAGTGGCCAATTAACTTTTTCATCTTGAAATAGCGAAACATGAGCGCATTATAGTAAAATTCTCTTACGCTATGGGTTGGTAGTGACTGAGCCTAGGCTTGGTCATTACCAAGCCAAACATGAGCGTGTTATAATGTGCTCAAGTTATGGTTTAAATTTCAAAAAACACACATTATTTTGAATTCAAAAAAACATTTCCAAAATGTGAGCACGTTATAATGCGCTCGTGTTTTGTGAATGCATTGACAAAACGTGAGCGTGTTATAATGTGCTCGCATTTTGGTCTACATTGAATTTATTTTCTTCTTTATTTTCTCTCTTTCTTCTTATTATCTTTCAGGGAAACTAGTTATATGCATGAAATAAACATTTAAGTATAAGTTGACATTTACATATGGACATTTACCTACTTATACTTTAAGTTATATTTCATGTATATAGTTCTAGGATGTTTGAGAGTGGTTTCAGATCTCTAGGAGTTATAATTCAAATTCTAGTTTTTGGAAGATCTTTCAATTTTTTAGACAACCAAATTTCAGTAATCAGCATGCTAAATTTCAGTAATTAGCAAGTTGTGTCATCTTTTTCTCTCTATCTCACTCATTGTTTATCCCTTATGCTCTAGACCTCTCTCACATACTCTCTCCTTCCCTATATACTTCTATCACCCCCTCTCTTCTTTCTATCTTTCAATTGGAATGTCCCCTTGAGTGGGCCCCTTGCTGTCTTGAAGGGTTCCCGAGGGACCCCCTTTGAAAGTTTTTATCTCAAATGAATTCTATGGCATCTAGCATGGGGGAAGCCCGATAAGACTTATTTCATATCCCAACATTTGGCTTGGAAGAAGGGCCCGACTAGATCCATTCAAACTCACCTTGCAAGACCGAGCACCTGTGAGGACCCAATATGATTCTGTGAAGTCCCCTACATCAAGCTTCCCTTAAGAGAGAGTACCTGGGGTGCCTTTGAAAGTTTGAGGACTTGTAAAGTGCTTTCATCCTACGAGATCTGTTCATTGTTGGTTTACAGGCCTCTGGTGTAGTTTGTTCAACTCTGTAGGAGAGAGTGCCTATAGAGCCTTTTGTTCGCCTTCCATAGGTCTGCGGATCTACAACGCATTTGTACAACTCTCCTTGGGTTTGATGACTTGTGGAGCCATCTCTCTTGGAATTTTCATTCCTTTCTAGCTTCTCCATCTCTCTCATAAATTCTCTTTCTTCTCAATTACATGTATACTAGATCGAAGATCTGCATCTTCTTCATCCTGAGTATATGCCCTTTCTCTCTTTGATATTGGTTGCTTCCCTAACTTTTGGGTGCATTCTTCTCTTGAAGCAACAGATCCTTACATTCTTCTCTCTGTTTAAGAATTCTTCTGTGTGTTATTTCTTAATTTGGGGGTCACGACGCATAGTATCGAGACAACCTTTTACATCAAGGTCTCTTTCACTTTGCTAACTCAAATCCTTTAATTTTTTGTGTGCCTATGTGTATGTATTTTTATATATTCTAACCCCGCCATGTAATGGTTTTTATGTTCTAACATTCTTGTCTTGTGCAAGTATTTCTTGTCTAATTTGTTTGTCTTGTAGGTCTTCAGCTTGGGGGCATGCTTCCTTGGTTTGGAGAGTTATCTACTCTCTCTACAGTATCCTTTTGGTATTATGATGTTATTTATATTTAGTAGATTTCCTTTAGCATGCATATTAGTGTAGACTCATATGCCTGCTAAAGTGGGGGCAAAATGTAATGTTGTAAATTTGCACCCCTTGCAATTTCACATACATTTTTATATCCACTTTAGTTTCCACTCCCTTAGCACTTATGTAGGCCCATTTTAGCCCTTGCATCAGCCTTGTTCCCCTCTTAGGATGCTCGAGACCCCTTTTTAGTAGCTACCCTTCACAAGACAACTTTGTGTCAAACCTTGTGCTTTTCTCGTTCTCATTGTTTTTTAGCGTGATGTGTTTGGACACTAGCGTGTTGTGAGAACATTTGAGCGTTGTGCTAGTGTCCTATGGTATTTCAATGTTCAAATGATCGTTTATGAGCATGTTTTCCACTTGTCAGCAAGTTTTGTCAGTGGTAACGGCTTGGGATGCCTTGTAATAGCTTGAGAAGCTTCTTTTCCCTCCTATTCTCTCTTTTTAATCCATTCTTTCAATTCATTTGTCTCTCTAGAGCTTTCTCTCTTAGATACATTTTTTTTCCATTTTTACTCTCTTGCTTGCACAAATCCCTCACTTGTTACAACAACCTCAAGCACTCTCACATCCTTACAACACTCTTTGCAGCTCTCTTGGCTCCTACAACTATCTTTGCCTCTCTCTTTGACTTAAGCCTTGCAGTTGATATCTCTCTTACCTTGTGCTTGCGAGCATCTTGGGATTTCTCACATCCCCTATCTATTGCATCTCTACTTTGTGATACGGGTTCTCCTCGAACAGGGATTGCTTTTATCACTTCATATTTGCTTACTTTGTTCATCTCTCTCTATCTATCTAGCTGTCCGTGGAGGTGGGAACACTAAAACAGGGGTTTGACTGAGGCAAACCCCTATACAACCCCAACATTTTCTCCCAATCTTATATATGTAGGTATTGAAGATATTTCCTTGCTGAAGGCTTCATTACTTGGGTGGTTGTAAGCACTTTCTTTCTTCTCTTAATCTTTATCATTCATAGTTTACTTTATTCTCAGTTATATTAGTTTATGTTACTCTCCCGCATTTTGTAAGTTCTTAGCACTTTGATTGTTAGTAGATACTTTGTTGTTTCCTATGATAAAATCGATTTCTAGTCTGTACGAGACGCCAACACGCCTTTGGGACTCCAGCACGCTGCACTTCCATTTGTTGCGCTAACATCTTTTGGCCAAAAACTTGCTAGTTTATCCAGAAAACCTTTGTGACCTACTCTTTCTGATTATGAAACTCTCACTTTGTTCCCTAAGGTAGTTTAGGACAGTTCGCCCCTTGGGAATCTCTTGAGATTAAAAAGACTCATGAGTAGCAAATCCCCGTAAAGTAGTTGCTCAAGTGTGCATTTTGTATGTCAATTGATTCGTGCACAACATCACAAAGATCATCTCTAAGTATATACTTTTCAATTGTGATATTAGTCTCATCATTTGAGGTTTTATTAGGTGAGTGCAAGATTATGATGAGCCAAACAGTGACAATGGGGGGAAATCATATGAAAATGTTATCCAAAATGATGAAAGTTTTTTAAGCTCAATAAGTCAACTCAATAATAGATATCTATTTTAGAAAAAATAAATTTTTATAATTCTTTATATAACAATATGTAGGTAGGGGAATATACTATATCCATTATTGTTTTGGAAAGTAGCAAAGGAAAAAATGAGTGTGCATCAATTAGATGAGAAGGAATCAGATATCGGAAGTTTCAGCAGCTAAATCTTTCCAACATTGAAGGCAATCAAGCACGAAAGGACTCTATTGACCATATATCAATCCTTAATGTCTTTGTCTATAAAGATGTGGAGATATCAATATCCTTTTAATATTAATTTGCTTGCAATTTCTATGCAATGGAGGCGTTTCTTTTCGGGGTTTACCGATAGCGGATGAGTTAGAAATGGGGAATAAGATCTTGATGGCAAATACAGACGAATGTTGAGATGGGTTTATTGTTTTTAAAGCGGATGGGAAATCTAATTTCCCTAGGATTCACCCACCACCTTATTTGTCCTTTCTCCTAGCATTTCTTTATAATCCTATCTCCTCCTCACACCCTCACACCCAATGCAATTGCAAGGGAGAAAATTTGGAGCAGCCATTAATCTATCTTCCACATAAAAGAAATGGTTTGCTTTTAGATCTATGTATTAACTCAGTCTAAGAAACATGTATTATAGGGCTGGTGCTGCATTCTGGCCCCATGAAGTATTTTGGTTTCTCAGTTGTTGCTGAATTCCTTGTGCTCCTTTTAATTTTGTTGACACCATATTTGACATTGGGGGTAGAAATTGTTAGGGAGGTGGTGGGTGAGTGTAGAGATATCTAGAGCACAATGGCTGCGCCTATAGCGTTAGAGGGCGATAGAGGGTTAGGCTTGACATGGACGGGAAGCCTGCGTTCTGGGAGCACCAGATTGTTTGGAAGATCAAACAGTGTTTTTGGATCTCAACATCAACAGCAAGAGGATGACGAGGAGGCGCTCAAATGGGCGGCTTTAGAGAAACTTCCCACATACGATCGCATAAGAACATCCATTTTCAAACAGACCGAGGGAGATGATGAGATTCTTCACCAACTAGACGTAAGAAATATGGAGCTGGGGACACGACAGCAACTGCTTGACAGGCTTGTAAAGGCTCCCGACCAAGACAATGAATCCTTTTTGCATAAACTTCGGGAAAGGATTGACAGGTACCGGTGCTTGTACTTGCTCTTTTCTATTCAATTGTGAATTAAATTTACAACACAAGATAGTGAGTATAATCGGTTTCTTTGTTGTAACCAGGGTGGGGATTACTTTGCCTGAGATAGAGGTCCGCTTCCAGAACCTCAATGTGGACGTTGATGCATACATTGGAAGCAGAGCATTGCCTACGCTCTTCAACTATACAGCTAACATTGCCGAGGTATTGACCAAACACATTTCTTCTTGATTCTCTACTCACTGTGTGTTAATTAAATTTACATCTGATGTGCCCTTTTCTCTTTGTCAGAGTCTTTTGGAGTCACTTCATTTGTATAAGAGCAATAAGAAAACCATGACGATTCTAAAGGATGTCAGCGGTATCATAAAGCCTGGCAGGTGAAGAGAAAAATTGAAATGCCCCTTGTTAAAAAAATACACCAGTAGAGCTTCCAGGTGATTAACAAATTGACATTTTGCAGGTTGACACTTCTTTTGGGTCCACCCGGTGCTGGAAAGACTACTCTTCTCTTAGCTCTTACAGGAAAACTGGAGGCAACACTAAAAGTTAGTCTTTCTTAAGATTGCCATTGCCATTTCGAAACCCAAAGGCAAAATGAATATGAATTGAATCAAATGATCTCTGAATGTTTCAGGTCAGAGGAGAAGTAACGTACAACGGACATAGGATGGATGAATTTGTGGCGCAGAGAACGTCTGCTTATATTAGTCAGCACGATTTGCACATTGGAGAAATGACTGTGAGAGAGACCCTCGACTTCTCGGCTCGATGCCAAGGGGTAGCTGAAAGATATGGTAACTATTGCTCTACATAGTACATACTGAATAATAATAATTACTAATAATAACAATTGCGTATTAAGTTGAAGGAATATATTGGTTGCAGATGTGCTAAGTGAACTTTCGAGGCGAGAGAAGGAGAAGGGGATCAAACCAGACCCCAACATTGATGTCTTCATGAAGGTACTATAACAGCTGCACTGTTAGTCAAGTCATGATAATACATTTCACTTAGATACTAATTCTATGAACTTGTTGACTTGTTTTCCGTAGGCTGCAGCTATGGAGGGACAGAAATCCAGTATGCTAACAGACTATGTTTTGAAGGTGAGATGATTGATTTTATATGGAAGGAACATTGTAGTTCTTAGAAGTAATTAAGTATAAGGACTCCATTTCGTCAAATAACCAGAATTAGCGATGATTGTGGGCAGATTTTGGATGATTGATTTTATATGGAAGGAACATTGTAGCTCTTAGAAGTAATTAGGTATAAGAACTCCATTTCGTCGAATAACCAGAATTAGCGATGATTGTGGGCAGATTTTGGGGTTAGACGTATGCGGGGATACGTTGGTGGGAGACAATATGACAAGAGGGATATCTGGAGGCCAAAAGAAGAGAGTGACAACGGGGGAGATGATTGTTGGACCTGCAAAGGCTTTTTTCATGGACGAGATCTCAACTGGTCTGGACAGCTCTACAACATTTCAGATTGTGCAATGCTTGCGACAAATTGTTCACGTGTACAACACAACAATGGTGATATCGCTCTTGCAACCTGCTCCTGAAACCTTTGATCTCTTCGATGATGTCATCTTACTCTCAGAAGGGCAACTTCTATACCAGGGTCCCCGAGAGTCAATCGTGCAATTTTTCGAGTCCATGGGTTTTGCTTGCCCCGCAAGAAAAGGTGTTGCAGATTTCCTGCAAGAGGTATATTCATCATCTTCTTCTTCTTCTTCTTAACTTGAAGATATGCACAGAAATTTGCTAGTTTTCTCATGCCCACCATTAACAGGTGACATCTAGAAAAGATCAAGAGCAGTACTGGATTAGAGAAAGCCAGATTTACCGTTACGTCCATGTGAAGGAGTTCGCAGATGCATTTCAATCCTTTGACGTTGGTGTAGAGCTAAACTCGCAACTAGCCGTTCCATATGATAGAAGTAAAAGCCATCCCGCAGCTCTTACGACCAAAGAGTATGGTTTGGGCAAAATGGAGCTTATTAAGGCTTGCATTGACAGAGAGATTTTGCTTATGAAGAGAAGCTCCTTCATTTATATATTTAAGCTCTTTCAAGTAAGTCTATTCTTTTATTACTGTATTTTCCAGCATATATTAGTCTTGGGCAGGGCACCATAACTTTTGTCTTGACGTTGTGCAATGTTGATGCCAGATTACAACGATTGCGTTGATTACGCTCACGGTGTTCTTCCGCACGGAAATGGATGATAAAAGTCCTGAGGGCGGCGGACTCTACTTCGGTGCTCTGTTTTTTACGTTGATTAACATCATGTTCAATGGATTTGTAGAACTGTCTATCACGATGACTCGCCTTCCTGTGTTCTACAAGCAGAGAGATTCTAAGCTGTATCCGGCCTGGGCTTATTCACTTCCCACCTGGGTTATGAGAGTCCCTCTGTCACTCATGGAGTCTTCCATTTGGGTTGTTCTCACCTACTATACCATTGGCTTTGCCCCAAATCCAAACAGGTATTGGACTTGACCATTTCGTTATGGTGCCATCCAATGTAAATCTGATGACTTTAATCCATTTCCTGATGTGATGCAGGTTTTTTCGACAATTTTTCCTCTTGTTCGTCCTCCACCAAATGTCTCTGTCGCTTTTTCGTTTCATTGCTGCAGTCGGACGGAGTCAGATTGTGGCAAACACATTTGGATCATTTGCACTTCTGCTTATATTAGTTCTTGGCGGATTCATTGTATCCAGAGGTGCCATACCATTTTCTACAATATACTAGAATGTAATCCAGTTTCTAGACTATGAAATTATTTAACATTCCTAGCGGATCTTGTGTTTGCACTTTGCAGAGGATATTAAGCCCTGGTGGATATGGGCTTATTGGGCATCTCCTCTCATGTATGCTCAAAATGCCATTGCAGTGATTGAATATCTAGCAAACCGTTGGCAAAAGGTTAGGATCGTAACCGAGTTATAATTTATTTATGCAGACCAGGAGCATTGATGTTTGTCTTGTCTTGTTAAAATGTTATGATAATGTGATGGACCGGTTATTGTTGTGCAGCCCGGAAACAACAATGACAACATCGGTACACCATTGTTGAAATCTCGTGGATTGTTTCCTGAAAGCTACTGGTATTGGATGGCCCTTGGAGTACTGGCAGGATATGCCATTATTTTCAATTTGCTCTACACCCTGGCATTGGCGTATCT
Organism: Sequoia sempervirens; assembly: GCA_007258455.2. Taxonomy (NCBI): domain Eukaryota; kingdom Viridiplantae; phylum Streptophyta; class Pinopsida; order Cupressales; family Cupressaceae; genus Sequoia; species Sequoia sempervirens. The sequence continues at coordinate 155,722 of VDFB02042421.1, forward strand.
AGATCGTAAGTCGAATTCTGTAAACCCCCACTTCCCCTTTCTCTAAATTTGATTGCCTTACTAATGGGCGATTCAAATAATTCAAGAAAATGATGATCTACCTGTCCATGTAATTCACTACATATGATCGTCACTTGTGAAGCTCTTGGGAGACCTCAAGCATTGGTTCCAGAAGAAGGTGTAGAGGAAGAGCATGCAGATAGAATGGGGGAAAGTAGACAGACTCCACAAGAAATGAAAACTATTTCCTCAGTTGGAAGTAAGCTTGGATCTAAGGCTTGTCTTTGTTTGAATCAAATTTGGAGCGGGAAGTTCACAGTTGTAGCCTGGATTATTAGTAATATTTCTAAGATGTTTGTTTGGTCACAGGAGGTAAGAAGGGAATGGTGCTGCCTTTCCAACCCTTGGCAATGGCATTCGAAAATGTCAGTTACTTCGTGGACATGCCTGCAGTATGCTCTCTCCCCTGCCATCCCTCAATTATATATATATTTTCCTTGGCCAAAACTAAAAGTATTCATAAGAGAAACTGTGATATATGTAGGAAATGAAGCAGCAGGGAGTTACAGAGGATAGACTCCAGCTGTTGCGTGAAGTGAGTGGCTCCTTTCGGCCTGGCGTGCTCACTTGTTTGATGGGGGTGAGTGGGGCTGGGAAGACAACATTGATGGATGTTCTTGCCGGAAGGAAAACAGGGGGATACATTGAAGGATCCATCACCATCTCTGGCTATCCAAAGCAGCAAGAGACTTTTGCTCGCATTTCTGGTTATTGTGAGCAGAATGACATCCATTCTCCCTATGTTACGGTTTACGAGTCCCTCGTTTATTCTGCTTGGCTTCGTCTTCCAAGGGAGGTTGATCCTCAAGCGAGAAAGGTATATATAACGTTTGCGACTGCACTCTGCACTGTTCATTCAATACAATACAATGTGGTTGAGGTTCATCAAAAACAATACAATACAATGTGGGTGAGGTTCTTCAAAAATGAAAAGTGGGCATAATTTTGTGGAATGTTTATTGCAGACATTCGTAGATGAAGTGATGGAGCTGGTTGAGTTAAACAATCTGAGAGAATCACTGGTTGGGCTCCCTGGAGTGAACGGTCTCTCCACAGAACAACGCAAGAGACTGACAATTGCAGTTGAATTGGTGGCAAATCCTTCCATCATTTTCATGGACGAGCCAACATCAGGTTTGGACGCGAGAGCTGCTGCCATTGTTATGAGAACCGTGCGAAACACTGTGGATACAGGAAGAACTGTCGTCTGCACCATTCACCAACCTAGCATTGATATTTTTGAAGCCTTTGATGAGGTGGGCAAGTTATACTTACATATCATGGGTACTCCACCTTCTCAGATTGAGCAGCTAATTAAGTGAATGTGGATCTCTGCAGCTTGTGTTGATGAAGCGTGGAGGGCAGATGATATATGTGGGACCTCTCGGTCGCCACTCTCAAACTCTCATTGACTACTTCCAATCAACGAAAGGAGTTCCTTACATCACACCGGGATACAACCCTGCCACGTGGATGCTTGAAGCAAGCTCTGTGGGTTCAGAAATGCGTTTAGAAGTAGATTTTGCAGAAATATATCGATCTTCATGCCTCTACAAGTAGGAACTCTCTTGTTAACATTTATTTATCCACTTCAAACTAGATTTGATAAAACACAAAACAGCTATTTAACAATGGAATCCAAATACTAACGAGTGCAGGCAAAACCAAGTTTTGATAAAGGAAATCAGCACACCTGCTCCAGGCTCCCAAGATTTATATTTCGAGTCACAATTCTCGCAGCCTTTTTCTATTCAAATAATGGCGTGTCTGTGGAAACAACGTCTGTCATATTGGAGAAATCCGCAGTACAATGTCGTCAGATTCTTCTTCACTCTCATCTGTGCGTTGTTGTTCGGCACCATCTTTTGGAACTTGGGGAGTAAGATGTAAGTTGCATGCGCTTGAGTTGTTTATACATGGCTACAATTTTCATATTGTCTACTGATTTTTACTTGGAAATTGATTGGGGACATAATAAACATGTGCAGAAAGAAGCAACAAGATGTGTCAAATGCGATGGGGTCAATGTTTGCAGCAATTGTCTTCATTGGAGTGAACAATGCCACTTCTATTCAACCCGTGGTTGAAGTTGAAAGAACTGTTTTCTATCGAGAAAAAGCAGCAGGAATGTACTCACCTCTTCCTTATGCTTTTGCTCAAGTAAGGAAGAATCGCTCCTTATCTCTCCAATCAAGTGTATACAGCTCGATACTTTAGTAGAGAATTTTCCATGGAAAAATAAATATTTCTTAGTTTATTAATGAGAGACAAATGATGGCTTCATGTTGCAGATATTGATTGAGCTACCTTACGTATTTCTCCAATCAGTGATGTATGGGTTGATAGTCTATGCAATGATCGATTTTAACTGGATCGCAACCAAATTCTTCTGGTTCTTCTTTTTCATGTTTTTCACTTTCTTGTACCACACATATTATGGGATGATGACGGTAGCTCTCACTCCAAATGCCACCATTGCTGCAATCGTCTCCTCTGGCTTTTATGGCATCTGGATGCTTTTCTCTGGCTTTCTTATTCCCCGACCTGTAAGTAGTTCAAATATGATATCAGATTTTTCTCTTTTTATACTATGTTCTTCTTATTATAGGGAGAAAGGGTCTTTTGAATATATGTATGTATGAAATGGGTGGTGTTATGTAATTGAATGCAGAAAATCCCAGTGTGGTGGAGGTGGTACTATTGGGCATGCCCCTATGCATGGACCTTGTATGGCTTGATCACATCTCAATACGGGGACATCACCAGTCCAATGACTCTATCAATAGGCAGGGAAACACAACCATTGAGTGAGTTCCTAGAGAGTCAATATGGATTTAAGCATGACTTCTTAGGACCCGTTGCAATTGTTACTGTGGGTTTCGTACTCCTCTTTGCATTTGTCTTCGCGTGGTCCATCCGGAGTATTAACTTTCAATCTAGATGAGGTCCACTCACAATCCATCTCAATCCCATCCCACTCGTCAAAATCATATTAAAACAATTTAGATATTCTACTTGTTTGTATTTGCTCATTCCATCTAGTCCACACTCCTAGAATAGAGTTAAGTTAGAAATAAGTAATTATTCTTTATTTAAAGATACAAAATTTAAAAAATCAAGCAAACAAATGTAAGTGTTCGAACTAAATTGTTGCTTCTAAATATGCTTCATTGTTGGTATTATTATGTATCAAGTTACCACCCACTCTAATAAAATTGTTACAAAAGTATTTTCAATCCAATGTTTTTACTGTATATATTTTTACATGCTCAATCATTTTGTAATGACCACTTCTTTCTAAATGGTCCAAATTTAGGTTGTCTTTTCAAATGAACACCAATCTAAAAAATAATATTGTGTTGAATGATGCTTATAAATTGAATAAATAATTTTTATAATAATTGAAGAGAAAATATTGATATACATCAAATAAAGCAATCATAATTATAAAATTTAGTATCACATAATAATGAATAATCAAGCAACTTTCTCGCCGATAAATAATGAGGCATTGTTTCTATTTATACGCGCCTCATCAAGTCATGCAAGATTAAAAAAAACTGCCCCCTATGTAACATAAATACAAGGCACATATTTATGTATATTTAAACTTTACATATGCAAGGTGCACATAATGTAATGATGAAATACTAATGTTTGTAACTTAGAGGAACATCTAAAGTCCTCTTGAAAACTCAGTGAGATTTTGGGTCAATGTGGTGTGCCAAATATTAAATCCCCATTGTTGATCTCCAAGAAATAGTGTTTATAATGGCTAACAATAAAGCCCTTAGATGTGATGGTTTTCCTTGTGAAATATACAGGATCCTTTGGAATTGTGTTAGGGAGGATCTTCATAAATTTTTCTTGAAGCCTACCATTCTAATTCCTTAGGAAAGATTATTAATAAAGGAAATATAGAATTTATACCAACATCTACTGATCCAAAGGATATCCATAATTGGTGATTGAAAACATTGCTCAATGGCTCCTATTAAATCATTGCCAAAGTACTTGCACTAAATTTATGCCACATCCTTTCCTAATTTATGCATCATGAGGAAGTTGTTTTTATCAAATCTAAATTTATTATAGATAATATTGTTGTGGTATATGAAGGTATAGAATGGGTGTGATATTCTCATGAAAGGTCATGCTCATCAAAATTAATTTTGCTAAAGCCTATGACCAAATTGAGCAGTTCTTCATCCTAGAAATGCTTTAATCTTTGAGATTTGGGCCTTAGTTAAATATTTAATTCTATTAGTAGATTCTTCAACTTGTCTCACTATTAATGGTCATTAGTCTAATATTTTAGCTTCATCAAGTCTCTTTTCCAAGGATTCCTTTAGCTCCTTGAATATTACATTTCAAAATAATAAGAAAGACAAATGGTATTCAATGCTCTCTCCCCATTTACCTTTGGTGCCTACCTTGAATCAATGATGGCATTTGTAGTCTCTATTATCAATTTTGTAGCATATAGGTTTCACATCATTTTGTCTATTGTGCTTGAGCCAAAGTTGGCCCACTTTTCGTAGCATATTTTTCAAGGTCTCCTAATTATTTATTGGTTAACCCATTTAGGATATAGATACCCTTTATTTTTTTATGATCATCAAGAGTCTCTCAAATATCTCTTCTAGTCTTAAATCCTAGAGCTCAAGATGTTTGGACCTAGATTCATGAATTTTTCAATCCTTTTAGGCTAGAACCTTTTTCTTGAAATATGGTGTTATTAGGGGATTGGCCTCATATTCTCTTTAAGTAATACTTGGCATGTTTTCAAGGTGGAGATTCTTTTTAGAATCTAGAAAGGTAAAAAAAATCTCTAGCTATATTATTGACCACAATTTTATTCTCTTGACTAAAGCTATGATGTGTTCCAATATTTTATTTCAAGTTCAAGTTTAGGAAAATAAGATATACATTTGAGGCTACTCACCTATGAGTGTTTTTTGGCTACTTGGGCAATGCCCCTTATGCTTTTCCAAGGTTCATCTAACTCCCACCTCCTCTTGAGCATAGTCTTTGTCTCAAATATGTTGTGAGGATGTAGTCATTTAACACATGGAGCTTAGAGGGTGTTGCCACAATACTGTGTCTCACTTTTGGGATGTGCTGATTTTTGCTGAAATCACTGTTTTTAGAAAAACTAATGATTTAAGTCTTGAGAGGCTCCATCTAAAGGGTTTTAATTGAAGAGGGATAGATAAGACCCCCTTAGATCAAACCCCCTTGGATAGAACCCCTATAGTATTAAATCATACCCACAATGGAGTCTCCCTTCATAAACTATCAATATGCCAAAAAACCACTTTTTTCTTTACCTTTTGAGGGATTAAATAACATCATTTAAAAATTATATTTTCAAGATTGTAGCCCTTGAAACTAGCTTTCCAACAAGTATAGGTTTGATATATTTTCATTTTATCATGTATTTAATTTTCAATTTTTTACTAAACATAGGTTTTTCTTTGAACAAGCTCTTTGTTGTGTAGAGGTGGAAAAATAGTAAGCCATTGTAAAAAAAAATTCAAAAAATACCCATTCCCTAGATATTTATTCCTTGTTTCACCCAAAAAATAAAAATTGGATTTCAATATATACACAAGTTAGGTTGTATGACACACACGTATGTCCAAATTATAGTTAAAGTGACTTCAAAAACTAATTTTAAAAAATATGCAACAAAAAATTATGAAAAAATATTCTTTCCCTAGATATTGATGTTGAAAATCTATATTTCAAAAGTTAGAATTTAATCCTTTATAGAAAAAAAGCATGTTTCACGCATACAAATGTTACTTTCTAAAAATTTTGTTTCTTCTATCTAAAACTAGTTATTAAAGGAGATGTTGAAAGATTCATAATTTATTTTGGAAAATTTGAAAAAAAAAAAAGAATCTACACACAAATTGCCACAAATCACTAGTTCACTTCATCTTCAATTTTTTATGGTTTAGCTGCTATAGGTCTTAGAAGATGTGAAGATTCAGCTTAGGTGGCCATTGATGCAAATGTCCATCTTGGGCAAAAGTGAGACATGTGACAGATTTTACCCTAGAAGGCTCACTCCTGGGATTCCCTCCTGCAAGAAGAGATTGTGCTTAGTAGGACTAGTTGCAGCCTATTACATGCCACTCTACTTCTCCACCACCTCCTAGTAGTGAAAATACAAGTTGGCTTGACTCTAACAAGTTTCTTTGGCTAGCTCTTGCTATTTCTATTTATGTGGCTACTAAATAAACCTTATAATGAAAATATTAATAATGAGGAAATGATAGCTGGGACCCTTCTATTACTACTGTGGACCCTTAAAAATGTTTCTAGATAAATCTTAGATGATCAGATCATCCTCCTCTCTTTTCCCTCTCTCATTTTCTCAAATGTTTCTTAGCGAACAATGTTCATTTATTTTATTTTTAAATTTTCTAGGCTACTACCATATATGGAATTTAGGGGTGTGGCTTTTTTACCCACCTTTATTTTTGATACACGTAACACTTTTATAAATGCTAATATAGACACTATTCATTAAAAAAATGGGAAGATATTTTTTAGTCACTATTGGGCCTACTTCTTCCTAAGGGAAGGAATATTGTTTGAAAAGCATAGATCTTCATTATCCTACAAAATTATTCATTCTTCATTAGAATAGGAGGCATCACATCTAATGGGGTTACCTATTCTATCTCTTCTAGGGGGTTTCTTTACCTCTTTCTTTTGTTGGTATCATTATACATGGGCACCTAACATGGCCTTGTTGCTAAGACCCATTTCTTTTTCTCCCATCCTCCTAAGTTACATAAATATGGGGCATATTGGTGTGATATTTATTTCACCTTGGATGTGTCTATATCTCAAGTGTGATATTGTGCCTATTTTATAATTAAATACTTTGGATATTATGAATATTTATTTATTCTCATAGGTAGGTACATAATAATGACATATGCACACCTTCACTTCAGGTACGCAAGTATCACTACTATGTCATCACTTCTTGATGATAATAGTTATTTGTGTCACTTTTCTTTAGCCAAGGCCACCTCTTAATTAGGAGTGATTGAGAATTAAACAAATATCTCTTGGGCATGTCATAGTCTTGATCCATGGATTCAAGAGCTCTATATATTTGTATTATTCTCTTTGTAAATTTTCTCAATTAAATGAATATAGAATATATTTATTCTTCATCTAGATTTGAAATTAGTTCATAGTCATTAGGTGTTGGTTAGAATTTTATTGTGTATGAAAAATTATAACATATAATAACATCACATAACATTCCAAGGACCAAAGACCAAATCAAGAATGTGAATATTTTTTCTATCCAATCTTGCAACTCCCACTTTAAATTAATTTTGTATTTGATTTCACTCAAGATATGTTAAAAAACACAAAGTTTAAAACAATGTATAATAAAAATGAGCAAAAAAAAGTAAACTATTACAAAAAAACATATACATTACAAAATTAAAATTATTATTAATGTTCACAAATATTCACAAAGTATAATGGTACTGAAGATAAATTCTAGTACAATACACTAAGAGAGCACCTAATGCATCTCTGACGAATGCCTTTAAACCAAAAATAAAACAAAACAAAACCACGTACAATAATAAGGATCAAAACTAAGCCAGTTGTATAAAAAACCTATAATACGAATGTTTCTATTAAGACAATTCATTATTGTGTACATCTCTTTGCTTTTGACACCTTATATTTATTATCACTATTATCTAAAAATCTTATTTTTTTATTTAGATCTAATATGTAATTAACCATCAAATGGATGTATTTAACCAGAAAATTAGTTAGAACCCAATTTTTTTTTTATAATTTTGATGTTAACAAAACAATCGCTTTATTTCTCCTTATTCATTCAAATGATTCTCCTTATTCATTCATATGATGAGATCTAAACATACAAGCTCCTCTAATATATAACACTAAACACCTTGGCTCTTGATACTAAAAGAAAATTTTCAAAAACCTGGCCTAAATCCCTAAAGAGAATCTAAATTTTCAATATCCTCTGCATTAATATTTGCTTGACCTAATTGAAATTTCAATGCATTACGCATAACAGTTTACCATTGTGACTTCACACTGCATTGTTCACCACCATAATTCATTGTTAAGGATATGATCCGTAAATTGACAACAAAATTTGTAATTCTTAACGGCTATATGTATATTATATCCGTTGTTTTAAAAATACTATCCGCAGAATGGATTGCTGTAACTTATTAAGGTAAGAGAATATACTATTTCCATTATTGATTTGGAAACTAGCTGAGGAAACAGTGCAGCTGTGTAACAGTTAAGACGAGAAGGAAGATCTCGGAAGTGTTAGCAACTAGATCTTTTCCAGATTGTGAAGGCGATGAAGCATCAAAAGACATTGACCTCTTATGAATGTCTTTGTCTAGAAAGATGTGGAGATATCAATATCCTTTCAATATTAATTTGCTTGCACTTTCCTTTTGGGGTTTACTGATATCAGATGAGTAAGGAGTGGGGATTAAGATCTTGATGGCAAATTTAGACGAACGTTGAGATAGGTTTATTGTCTTTAAATCCATGGCAAATCTAACCTTGGTGAGGTTGTTAGCACGCTTTTCTTGGATTCACCACCACCTTTGGACTTCATTACTTGTCCTTTCCGTAGACCTTTTTCTGTATAATCCTCTCTCTCCTCCTCACAACATCATACCCAAATTTAGACTCCATATTGGACATTGAAAGTAGATTTAAAAAATTAGAAAGGAAGGTAGAAATTGGTATTTCATTACAAAAGAAGTTGGCCGGTGAGCGAAATTATAGGTGTAGAGATATCTACAACAAAATGGTTGTGTCTATAGTTTTAAAGGGTGAAAGAAGATTAGGCTTGACATGAATGAGAAGCCTACGTTTTGGGAATATCAGATTGTTTGGATCAAATAGTGTTTTTTCATCTTAACATCAATAATTAGAGGATAAGGAGAAGGCACTCAAATGGGCAGCTTTAGAGAAACTTCTCACGTTTGATCACATAAGAACATCTATTTTCAAAGAGTACGAGGGAGATGATGAGATTCTTCACCAAATATATGTGAGAAATATGGAATTGGGACACAAC
>VDFB02042422.1:0-40202 GCA_007258455.2 Sequoia sempervirens
CAAACTTTTCCTTTGGAATTGATGTCAAACAACATATATGATCACCAATGTCAAAGAATGCAAAAATATGAACCCGTAGCAATAAACCAATATACAACAAGAAACTGATAAATAAAGAAAAACTTATTTTTGCACAATGTAGTGTCAATCTCAACTATAAATCTCAACTTTTCTCCCCCTTTTGAAAACAATTCCAAAGGTCAAAGGAGTTGGTAAGCATCAAAAATCACCAAAATATACCATGATACCATTGTCCTCATCTATCATACTAACAACAAGATGTAAAAAACTAAAGCAATATTAGATATAAATATATGCATATACCGAGTTGTCAAGTGAAACATCAAACTAAACTGTCAAAAGAAGTAGAGTATCATATCCATCAAGAACTGAAAGATGAAGTGTCATGCCAACTACCATTGTAAATCCATAATAACATGAAAAGAGATCACAAACTGAAATAGTGATGAAGCTTGTTTGTCACTTGTCACATTAATACATCATACATACACAATAAACATATCAGCTAAAAATATCAAAAATAAAGAATATGCTAAGAAGCTCCCCTTGAAACCAAAACCTACTGCAACCTTCCACTATAAAGACCTTAACATTTTACTATTTTCCTACAAAAACATTCACAAAACATTTCCATGAAAGTCTTGCCATACAACTATGTCACAAATGCATTGTTCCTCAACAATAACCACACCATACCATTCTACAATTCTACTGGTAGGTACAAATGACACTTTCAAACCATTCCAATTACAAAGGAACATAGATCAATGAAAAAATAGTGCATAATGTGCATATTCGAGAAAAATAAAAATCATCTTATAAGCCACTAGCCTAGATGTTACAAAAGAAAGCATAGAATAATAATACTAAAAAATGATAAGTGAACACAAATTTCCTTGCTTCAAAGAAAAACCTTTGTAACATCACTGTGGTAATAAGCTTACCAATCAACCATCATTCAGCTTTTGCATGACAACAAGCTTGATCTACTACACATAACACCTAGATTAGCATCACACTCTCATCTTGTCATTGTTATTATGCAACCAACCATCTTGCAAACTTAATCAACAAGAAGTTAAGAAACAACATGATGTAATATTATAGCTCGACATCAATAGAAATTTGTAAGATAGAAGCAACAAACTCCATGTTAACAAGAAAACCATCAACTGAAACTGACAAACCATAAAATCTTGAATCTCACAAGCATTAACATTAGGAAACTCAAGTCAACATGAGAAGATCAAGAAGAAAATTTCCTGAAGAAAACATCCATATCAATTCAAATATGTGTGAAAGTTAATAAAGTTCACTAAGATAATTGACCACTTTTCATTGGTACTTGCACCTATTACCTCTCTGAGACACCTCTTTGCACTAAACCTAGTGATACAACCCTACTTCTAATGGGTAGAATTGTCCTAATGGTGATAGTAGTCCTAATGTTGCAACAATCACTATCATACAAGAGAAATTTGTGCACAAGGAAGAACATTTGTCTATCAAATCTAGCATTAAATCTACCTTTTAGCAACAAAGAATACAATGCACTCTTTGTTTATATTATATTTCCTTACTTGTCACATAATAATAAAATATATCAGGTTTTTACTATCCAATCACCTGTCGATTAATCTTCTATCACATCTTCATTAAAGCATGCTTCCCCTTCTCTACACTTTCTTGCAAGATATTGATGCAGAGCAGGGGGTCTTCAATCAATCCAACACAATTTCACTTTATTACAACCTATCTTTAATCTTCAAACCTTAACTAGGGTGTTCCTCAAGAAACTCTTCCTATTCCCTTTTAGGTGTGCAACAAGGTTTTTTTTACCACAACTCTCAAATTACTTAACAAAACCACTAACCATTTATGCTTTCAGGCACCCATTATCCCCTTACACAACATATATAAAAACCCCATATGGTTGTTTTGGACTGACTCCTCTGACTTTGAGTTTTTTTGTTGAACAGGGTATGAAATTAGCCCACTTTTACAAAGGAACTCCTCTCTAAAGTTGTTTCCTCTCTAAGATTCCTTTGGAGATTCAATAACCTAGCTCCAAACAATCAAAATCTACCAATTTCATGGCACTCTCAAATTTTTCATAATTCTAGAGTGCTCATATTAAAACCCTAAGAAATTTTATCCAAAAATATTTGTCATATCTATTGTAGGATTCTTATATGAGGTTTATGGTTTTTCATTTTAATTGGTTTGCATTCTATTTTGTTGCTAGCTCTTTATTGGTTACTGTCAATCACACAAAAATTTCATGATCATTAGTGTCATCATGTGACTAGACTTTCTCATGTCTAGGTCTTAATCACTTGACTTTTACATCTTTTATATGGTGTGATTCACAAGTCTTGTTCCTACTATTCTCATGTTGTCCTAGAGAAGTCCCCTCTTTTAGAACAACTAATGAGCATGTCCTTAAAATTACCCACTTAAGTCCCAATGGCCCTCATAATTGTATCACTCATCACTGATTTATTCATAGGTTCACATCCTGAATTAGCGATGAGCGATGGAATGTTGTTTTGATTTAACATCACTCATTGCCAATGAATTTTGAGCCTTCAAACTTATATTAGCATTGAGTGATGCCCCTGTCTTATGTTCTCATTTCTCATCGCAGATTATTTTTAGAACTTGAGTTTTGAATTAACGATGAGAAATATGATGTGATATCACTTGATCATGGATATGTTTTCAATGTAAGGTCTTACATCAGTGATACGTGATGGACCTTATAAATGTTGTAAATCATCTCATTACTAATTGATTGCAAAATATATGAGGATAATTAGTGATGAGAAAAGGCCTTATGTAATAACTTCATTTCTCATCATGGATTTTCTTTAGAACTTACGTTTTCAATTAGCGATAAGTGATGGATGTCCTCTAAAGGGTTTTTTCTTTCACTAATGTGTTATTATCCTATGTGAAATGTATTCTATGCCATTTTTTATGCAGGTTGTACATGTCCAAATCTAGTGCTATCACAACATTTCCCATGTTGTAAATAGAATCCTAAGCGTAAGATTTGAATTAGCAATGCATGATGAATGGATGAATGTGACCAAAGGTCAAGTTGCCAAACTAGGGGCTAGAGATCATCACCAATAAGTTTACATCACTAATGGATTTGAGCAAAGATGAAGTTGATCGATGAAAATTGATGACCAAAAATGAAAAAGGAAATGTGGCATGATCCTAGGGATTTACCATAAATCAAAAAGGAAAGCAGTGAGAGAACTGGAGAACCGTTGATAGAGTTTTAAAGCGAAATGATTTGATGGACTAAAAATCATCACATGAATAAATTCATCGCTAAATTGCACCCTAAATTTTGGGGAGGATTAGAGATGAACCATATAAATAAATTTTCTCCCTAAGAAACTAGTCCTATGTACTTCATCGATATTAATGAAAAGCATGAATTAGGTTGGTGATACATACTAATTGTTAGATAAGCTATGATTAATCAAGGTTAGAAGGGAATGTGGCAACATTTGAGATAACCTCACTATTTTCAAGGAGCAAGTTGATAATGGTTGAAAAAAAATTCTCATGGCCACCTTAGATGAAGTTTTAATTTCTCTAAGATGAATGGCTTGGATTCAGAGCCAAACTGATAAGTTACCAAGTCGCTCATGTAAGGAATTTTGAATCATCAATTCTGCATGCTTAAATTTTCTATTTAAATGCAGGTTGATCATTGTTCATTCACACTATCTTTTCAACCTACAATAGAAGTAAGGCATGTGTAGTAAAGGATATTGAAACAACTATAAGTTTTCCTAAGCAAAGTTTCAGTGTTTGCATCCTGAGTAAATTGGTATGAAATTAGATTCTCTCATCTATTTAGGATTTCTATTGCTAGAGTTATCTACAATTTTTGGGATTGGGGTGTTTCTCTTATGGGTCTTGAGTCAAAAATATTTTTTAATCATCCCTTTGCTAGTTTAAATAAAATGGGAAGGGTTGGTGCAATGATTCCACTTGTTAGGAGGTCTAGCCGGATAAGTGTATTTGAGTGCCCTGAAGACATAGTTGAGCAAGAAGCCATGGCTTCTCTTGAGATTTCAAAGGGTAAGAGGAGGGATAGGGACCATGAGAAGAAATCAATTATGCAGAGTACTTACCACTTGAGGAATAGGACCCTTCTAGGTGAAGTGGTCGATTACAAAGGAAAGGAACTAGCACTACTAGTGAAGAAGGTTAGGAAAAAGGAAAAGAATCATAGCCTAGCCTGCCTGGGTAAACACAACTCTCCTATTGTGCTTTCGGGCTTTCCTTCGGATGTTGAAGATGATACCAACTCAGACTATGGCCAATACCTTTGTTCCCTAGTGCCATGGGAGCTTTGATGACAACATGCTGGTAATCCCTCGAATTGCATTGAGGAAAAGGAGCGGTTAGGCATTTTAGAATGTTGATGACTTTGACTAGTGTCTCCTACTATTTTTAGTTTTTTATGACATTGTTGTCTTTGCATAGGAGGTTTTTGTTTTCATATGTCTATTGTTTATCTTTTGTTTTCTCATGTTGATGTTGAAGTCTTCAAAAAGATATGAATGAATTTTTTTTGTTTTCAAACAATGAATGTTGTGATAATGACCACAAATATCCTACACATGTTTTTTACACTTTTTCCTCCCCTATTCTCGAATGATTGCATATGAAACCACTTGGGAGTTCTTTGAAGAGTCAATTAGAATTAGGTTTTTGAAATGAACTCAAATGAAACTAAAATTCTAATTTAGTCGAGTTCTTGTTGCTCCCATGTTTATATAAAGGGGATTTCATGGCTAAAAGGAGAGAGTTCATAATTTTGAGTCTAGATATGGTCACATTAAATACTATGCTCTAATAGCAGAATATAATTTAAATAGATACTCTAGTAGATATATCAGAAGCAAGCTTAAGATGAAATTTATAATCTATATGAATCTTAAATATGGTTTTACACAGAAATATCATAAATGAAGAAGAATTCTAGTTTCAAAATATTTCTCTCCTATGTATTTTCTTACAAGTTATGAATGAAGATTGTTAATGACAATTTCATTTGTCTTTTTCCATTTGCACATAATGTATGAATTTGTTTTATGCTTCAATTCAATGAATTGATTAAAAGTTGAAATGAGCTCATTAGTTTGTGATAAAAGAATATAGGATTTAGTAAGGAAGTTATATTTTTTAGACACAATGAGTTAGATGTTACAAAGTGACACTCTAATGGTCCACTAATTTATGAGGTTTAATCAAAATTGAATTACTGATTGATTACCAATTGTAACTCATTTTCAGCCTTAGATAAAGCAATGATTATTTTATTAGTTTATCTTATAGTTAGTTGAGCTAGTATTGAATTGGGCCTAGGATTCAAGATGAAGAATGATTCAAAATACTTTAAATTATAATGTCCCAAATCTAATGTATGAGGGCGCACTCTTTGAAAATAAGTGACACATTTATCTGAAGTTTGTCGAGCCTTTGATAGAGGTATTTTTCATGGAATAGTGCATATGTGCAAAGAAATACTCTTGAATAAATGTGATATATTATAAGTATGCATGGGATTACCCTCCCTAGGTTTCACAGAGCCTGAAGAGAAGTGAAGTACTAATTGCATTACTTAAATATTGGACAATCCTCAACCTAGGTGATAATTGGGTTGTGGAAAGCTCATAGGGTAGGACTAAGATTAAGTTTGGTTATAAAAAAAACCAACAAAAATGGTGACTCTGCTAGGGAGAACTTTGAATCTCCAATTGCAGGTTGTCTTACAATAGAGTCATATTATTTGTTGATATGTAGGTTTGGGCTAGAATGATCTAAGGACCTGCATACTTGAAGGAGATTAATGCAACATTTCTAGTGTATTCTTGAAGTTTGGTGCTCTTCCAATGAAGAGAACTCAAAAATACATAGAGATTGGAAGAAGCTTTATGCTGCTTGAAGATCTTTTCCTCTTTCAAAGAGGTTGTGAGTCTACATAAGTTTCTACATCATCAGAAGAGTTGGTTGTAATAGTTCTCAAGTATTTTTCTATTGTAATATCTCTTTATGAAGGTTTTCAATGAAAGTTCTAGTTTATACTGTCACTTATTCAATATTTCAAGATACTAGTAGAAAGGGAAATGAGAAAGTAAGATATTCTAAAAAGATATCTTGAGAATAAATTAATTGTAGAGGGAACACAATTTTATTTGCAAATATGTATTGTTGTCCTAGTTATCCCTCTATAAGTTGTAATGTTATGCCTAGAACACAACCATGTCCTCAAAGGAAGGAGTTCACTAGTGAATGATATGACACTTTGGATTTTAGTAAAATTTAGGGTTACCCACATTCTATCCCAAGAATCTAATTAATGAATGTTTTCCTAAGTTTAGAGGAGGTTTTGAAGAATTAGCATCACAAAATGTTAAAGTTTTTCTTGGTGTAATGGAAGATTGTCAAATAGTAGAGGAAGATGTTTTCATGAAGTTTTTTGTAAGAAATTTAGAAGATATTGTTGAATACTAGTTTTCTAGCTTACCATTGCATTCTATATGTTCATGGAAGGAGCTTGAGAAACTATTCATGGATGAGTTTGCTGAAGTGAATAATGATTGCTTATCTGAAGAAAGAAATCTGCATACCCAAGAAGTATTTGAAGAGAAATCTGAAAATAAGGTTGACCCTATGTCACCTATTGATGCTTTGTGTGATACAGAAAGGTTAGAAGATGAATCCATCTATGATTTTCATAATAGATTCATGAAATTTCTGCATGCTATACAAAAATTAGAAAGGCCTGATGAGTTATTTTGCATTGATTTATTTTGTGAGAATTGTGAGCTAGGTCTGATTACTATGACAACTCATTTGAAGCCTCCTAATCTTAAATGCATATATCAATGTATTTTTGTAATTGAGGAAATGTTAGATAAATATGGAGGTAATCTCCTAACTTAATTATGTGATGTTACTTTTGCAAGACTTAGTGTAATACACATATATGGTATAGTAGAAGACAAGAATATCACATCATGTAGTGATGAGGATGCTTTTGAAAAACCCATGGAGAAAATGTACTCTAATGAATATTGCATCCATGATGGTCATGAAGAGATAGATGAAACATCTGAAGTTTCTTCTATTTTCGTTGAAAATATAGAAATAGAGAGCATATTTTCTATATTAGATGAAGGTTACAATGATATAGATGATACTGAAAATATTTTCTCTTCTATGGATTTTTAATATACAGTTGAAGAGCATGTTGATCCCAAAGTTTCATGTCTTCATGATGTGAGAAGTGGTGTTGTAAATGGAAGTTTGCAACCAACTGAAATGTGTTCTTGTCCAGATGATCAGAGATATTACAATTCTATTTGCAGCCCCAGTGATTGTGTTTCTCGTCAAAAGGAAGAGGTAGAATTAATCTCTTCAAGTGGAAAGTGCTCCAACAAGGAAAAAGATAACAATACTTTTGAAGGCTCACAAGAACAAGATGATGGATATGAACTAAATATCTTGTTTCAAGAAGACATGTGTGATCAGCAATGCAATGGTACAATTGGTCCTACCTACCTCTTGTACAAGTTTTGAGTATAGCATCAATACAAGCTTTCATGATGATGAGACAAAGGAGCTTTCTGATTTGAAGAGTACTCTTGAGAATGTATGTATATTAGATGAAAGTGACAAAGTATGCAATGATTTTTAGTTATAGAAATCATGTGTGAGAAGTTGTAATGAAGAAACCATTTTTTTTTTTTCAATTTGATAGTGAGAAAAGTATCTTGGCTAATTGTGGTAGTAGTGTAAACAGAGAAGGAGATATGTATACAAGAGATTCATTGAATGAATCATCTAAAGTAGTTGATTATGAAAGGAATGCATATATTGGTATTAATGAACAAGGAACTCTTCTTCTGTTTGATGCTTTACCCTCTTCTATTCATGTTGTTTTATTTGAAGCTATCACTGAATGTTTGCATCAGATCAAAATTGAACAACTTGCACTTGATAGTGGAAACATAGAGATAAATGTTAGTACAACTAATTATGATGTTTATGCTAAGTTGGAACTTGAAGAACATGATTGTGTCAATCAGATGGATACATATGAGGATCTCTTTTCTAGATCTATACCTCATAGTTCTCCTCTTAAGAAGTATACTTTAGATTGCCATGTTGATGCAGTAGGAGGTGATGTTGAATATGATACTTCTTACAACAATGAATGTGTTTTAAACAGTCATTATGAGGAGTATTTTGCATAAGTAAATTCTGAGTCATTTGAGCCTGCTCTTGAAACTTTTCTATGTGATAACATTACTAATGTTGACAATCTTGTTTATGAGCTTGAAGTAGGAAACATTGTTTGGGATGCTGACATTTCTTCAAAATGCTATGATTTGAATGTGGATGAACGTATTATGAGTGTTGGTGAATCTTGTTTTTAGGAAATTGAAACATATGGTAATATCACTAAGTTGTTTTGTTGAATGATCATAAACTTGTATGTGATGCAATCCAACTAAAAGAATTACAAATGTGTGAGTATCCTTTGCTCAATACATAGGAGGATTGCACATTATTTCAGAGGCATGATACCTTTTCAGAGCCTAATCTTTGTGAGGCAATATGTAAATGTGATAAGGTTGTGTTTTCAGATAGTCTTGATCACTATACTCACATTTTTTCATTTTCCATAGAATCTAAAAATGAAATGAGTGGCAGTGATGTAGCCCATGTCATTTGGTTGACATGTGACAGTAAAGCTAAATACAAAGGTAGCCTAACACTTGTCTTTTCAAGGATGAAGCTACTAATGTTACTGTGTTGTGGTAGAGGAAAGTATGAATTAAAAGAGATTAGTTCTTTTAAAAAAAATTTGTTTGATAGAAGTAAGAATTGACTGTATTTTCTTTTCATTTGGTGGCCTAGGGCCATCAAGTGAATTTAAAAGTTTTAATAAAGACTCTGTCACCCAATGATTATGTCACTTGGTTTTCTCTCCCAAAGGATTTTGAATTCTTGCTCTGTTCACTGAGGAACATACATCCCCAAAAAGAGCCACTATTGGAACCTTCAAATTTTGCAAATTTAAAGTGCCCATATTGAAACATTTGTATTTGCACACTTAGAAGTGCCCCTGAAAAGTCTTCCTAAGTGACCTATTTTGCAGGGTCATAATTTAGAGTTAGTTGATTTTCATGCCAAAAGGATTGTTGTTCTCCATTATCCTTACATTCTTGTACTCCCCTATCCAATTGTAGAGTCTCGGGATCAAATTTTCTATCTTTTCGAGATCAAAAGCAAATACAGTTTGTTCACTTTTACATCTCCATTTTTGACAATGTTTCAAAGTGGTCATCTTTGACCCCTAATATGTCGTGAAGAGTAATTACTAAAGAAAATCTCTTTTGCACACATACTCGGTGTACCTAGATGAGCTTATGTTTCTAGTGGCAGCCTCCCAAATGTTGTTTTGATAGTTTTTCAAAGTGATGACTTTGAGAGCCCTGATTGGTGTTAAACATGTGCAGTTGCAGAAATGCTTGAGTGAGCAACTTTGTCAATTAATATCTTTCACCTTAGAATCCTTCTTCCTTATCCATTTGTTGCACTACATTCTTGGGTCAAGTGTCTACATGCCTTCTCAGTTTCAGGCTCCTAGGATAAGTTCTAGTGGGTTATTTAATCTTCTGACTGTAACATGGGTGAAAATGGTGTCCCAAAAATATTGGGATTTTCAAATTCTAAGGAAAACCCATTTCTTGCTTTGGTCTAAAACGTCTACAGCTCAATTTTTGTCAAGATCAGAGGTCATTTGATACATTAATTTAATTTATTTATGTTGTGACGAACACGTCTCGGGGGCTACTTTAGAAAGGAGGTACTTGATTCTTGATGGTTGGGTGAAGTTTGAGGAAATGGGTTTTCTCAAAATAATTGATTATGGTTTCATGGAAAAAATATCAGCTCTAGGGGTCACTGTTTGTGTACAATGAATTTTCTCCGTTTGGCCTACAAGCGTAATTAAAATTTGCAATTTTTCTAAAGTTTTAAATGTATATGTTTAAAATATTTTTTGAATATTTTAAACATTATACAAATGTGAAAAATGCATTTAGAAAAAAATGGAAATGTATTTAAAATGTTTTGAGGAAAAACAAGTTCAATTCTTGCTTGTGATTGGCTAGAAAGTGGCTTTCACTCTACATGGATGAACTTATGGCTAATTGTTGTTTTGGTTTGTTTTTCCCACTTGAATCAGTGATGGCACAATGGTTGTGTCCTCTCATTTCCCATCGTGGATTCAAGGACTCTTTAGTTTTGCACATTAGCAATGGAGTGTGTTCTGAGTTCTTTATCGCTCATACTAATATATATCTTTGTTTCTTGTTGCATCCGCAATATGCGATGCTTGAGCAATGGATTTTTTAAGGGAATATTTTTGGTCTCCAATCTCTATTGTATTGAATATTGAAGTGTTTTCTTCTCAATGGAGGTTTCTTCTGGAGCATTTTGGGTAGATTTAATCAAGTATTATTGCAGGATGAACAACTCTCACGTTTTTGGCTTTACAACAAGATTTTGGGGGTTTTAATTCACTCAAAAATGTTGTTCTAGGTTGTATTTTTATCCCATGATCATTCCCAATACTTGGGAAGGGATTTTAAACATGTTTGTGATGAATTTTGGTTGCCAGCAGCTAAAAAAATGCCCAACATTGTTAAGAAACGACCTCCACACTTTTATCTTGCCATGGTTGCAATGAGTTCCATAAATATTCCCAGCAAAACAAATAAAAGAGGATTATGATGAAATGGTGAAAGCAGGAGGAAGAACTTCGCACATCACAGTTTGATTTTTTTTTCTCTCATCTCATTGGTGATCCGCAATGCTACACTTGTATTTCAGCCATTGCTAATATGAATATCACTCTTCTCAAGGAATTTGCGATGGGCAATAATATGCTCTCCATTGCTAATTATATTTTCATTTTCTCTTTGAATTAGAGATGAGCAATGAACATGTTTTCAAAGTTTGAGTAAATGTGGTGGGCCCATGGTAGGATGTTCAAAGTTATTGTTTAATAATTTTGAATAGGGGAAACATAAAGCTCATGGGTAAATGATTTTTTCCTGATAAAATGAAATAAAATAAACTTTGGTTGCATTATATTCATCATCTTCGCTATTATGTTCTTATTTTTCATTTTCTATTCACAATATGTGATGAATGTTGTCAATGTTGGAGGAAAGTAAATGGTGGGCCCAAGTGAAATTTTCAAGTTTCTTAACTTTTAAAATGTTTGTCAAGCATAGTATTTTAAAAGCTCCTATTTTAAAATATAATATTTTAATCTAGAGCACAGTGACAAATATTTTGATAAAATATTTTCGTGATTGGGTAGGACAAAAGGTTAAAAACTTCTGTTGTTGGGAATTATATTTTAATATGAGGTAAAGGTAAATGAGCACGACTATATTCTATATTAAATCCTTCATTAATAAAGTTAAAGAACTTTAAATGCTAGGAAACAAAGGTGAAACTTTTATGTTGGGCATTAAAATTTTAATGATGTTGAAAAAAATAAAAGTAAGAGAAAAGGGAATGGGAAACAATTTTGTAAAGTGAATTTTTTATTCACTATGCAAAGTGTTTTGCTAGAGATGAATTTTTGTAGAGAACACCATTTTCATGTAGCTGGGTGAAAATGAACAAAAAAGGTGAAGTTTTTTGCAAGTAAAGGCATTTTCAACATGGGTAAAAGAATGAATTGAGAGAATGATGATTTTTTAGGCTAGAGAATATTTTTCTATTGTAGGGTAGTGGAGTGAGGAGCAAGAAAACAGAGAGCAGGTTTAAAGATTCTTCAGCAAGTAAAGGCAGTTATAGATCACGGGAGTTGAAGATGTCAGGTAGAGTAGTGTTAAGTCTAAGTTGTAAGTGGAGTATGTAAATTGTAAAACTTGGGTTTTATGAGCAAATGTTAGCCAATTTGTGTAACATTATATTATTGTTGTATAGTTGTCTCCAGATTTGTATGCTTTTCATTATATGAATTCAATATATCAAGGATTGTTTTAGTTTGTCATCACAATTTTACTATGATTATGTTATTTGGCCATGGTTCTCTTTCAAGTAAAGAGTTAAATTACTTTGATCAAATCATTGTAATCTTGAGTTCACATGTGGGATTGGTGAGTAGAACTTTATGGCAATAATAGTGGGTTTGTTAATGCAAGGTATATTAACATATTTTAAATCCATTGGTTGAACTTAATTTTCTTATAGGATCTTTGTTACAATTTTATTTTGAACTCAATGGCCCATGACTAGGCATTGACCTATCACAAAGCCTGATACATTTTTAGAAACAATGATCATAAATTTAAATAGTATTAATTATTAATCCCAATTTGTTTGTGTGTTGAGCTCATTTTATTACACCTCTCATGTTTAAAAGAGGCATTACTATAGAGGTAAACCAAGCCTATAGACTACTGTTTCTTTCAAAAAATTAAAGGAGAAACATTTGTTCACATTGTATTTTTTTATTTCAGCACACAAGTACCTATAAATATACTTATTGGGATCACCCTCCTAGGTTTAACAGAGCCTGAAGTGTAGGGAAAAAAGGGGTACTTTATTCACTCTCCCATTTGTTCACCATATCAACCCATTTAGTCTGAATATGATAGCATGGCTACTCTTTAGGACTCATTGCATCTGTTGATTTGAGAACAATTACACTCTTTGATAGAGAAATTCTCTCCAACAACCCTAACCTTAAAACCCTTATTCGAAGCCCTTCCAAAGTGGTTTTATTGAAAATATATGTTCTAGGCCCCTAACCATTTTCCCAAATCTTCAAACACACTCAACTATACCTTCACATGCTCAAACAATCATCAAATCATTCCTCCTTCAAGGATTTCCACCATTTCCACTCTTAAACCACTAATTTTCACCCAAAATGCACCATCTTGCAACAAGGGTATCATGCTCAAAACCGCCAATGGCCTCTCCTGCTCATACCACCCTCACTAAAACAAAACCTACACACTAATGATTCATTACATTGAGTTACCAAAAGAAATTGTTGGTAGAATGGCTTATATAGTCATTTTTTTCATAATAAAAACCTTAAAATTGGGTTACATAGGCTGCTATAGGAAAATGAGTCAAACTCCCACGAAATTCAATAGAAAACACTCAAATTAGATGAAAATTAAAGATATCTCACACCTTTAACAAATTCACAATTTTTTAGAGCAATTTTCTCCTGTACAAAACCATACAATAAATGGAAACTGTGAATTTACAGAGAAATTCTAACTTAGAAACAGAGATATTCTTATTAACTAGTTTTCACTTAAAAATCACCAAGTAATGTTTACATCAATTTATGAAACTTATTTAAATCTTTTCCACCAAAAAAATCCACCTAAGGTAATTCCAATTACCATTCAAACCTCCTAACTATTGGGCTTCTACAAACTTGCATTTTTGCAACTCCTTACAATTTTTGAAATGACAATATTTTGCATATTTTGCAATATTTTACAATTTGAACCTCATAATCTCCTAATGACCTCTAATGGACTCATTACATCATAAAATGGTCTAAATGACCTTATTGTTTGAACAAAAAGACACAAATACCCATAAAAAACTAAAAGACCTCAATTGTCAACATTTACATAAAATTCTCTTGGTGCCTCTGCACCAAATACCTATTGTCTTTGATTACTATGACAATCCAATGACACAAATCCAACCTTTTTATCTCCTACGTATTTTTCTTTGTGCCTTCTCTGATTTCGATACGGAATCTCAATGTTGTTTGATCATATTTTGTTTTACATCGTGTGTATTTTAATCATGATGACTTTTCCTTTCATTTGTTCTCCTTGCTATAATAACAACATGACTAGTACAGACACTATAAACCATGAGGTAAGATAAAATAATAATTTTATTTTAATGAATTACTAATAGAATAGAGAAATATTTCACTATTATGACACCTCATCTTGCTACACATCAATCATGAACTACTACAATAAGAGTCCTCAAGACAATTCTATGGCCACCATGAAAGTTGTGGACTAAGATTCAACAACTATTAGTGTTACCAAGTAATTTTTAAGTTTCATGCCAAAACTATTACATTGTATAAACTACAATCTTTTATCTTAACCTTTGCAAACTACTACTCACATTTTATTGTCCCTAGTGTGCCTTTAATGCCTCTTTTGATACATAAACCTAAGAATCTATCACTATTCAAAACACTATGTTGGTGAGTAGCAATTGTCATTGTCAAAACACATTATTCTACCAGAAACAATATCACTAACCTGCACATAACATGTACTATCGAAAATTCCGCTAGCAACAGAAGAAACTACTCAGAAGCACAATCCTATCATGAAGGAAGTTTGCATCATAAAACACACATATGGACTATGATTGCATAGGTATCAAAAAATTTTAACCTAAAATGTTGTCATCTCAAGTATAATATCAAATAAAGAGAATGATTATAATGTGTACCATGCACTAGTTTAGGATTTCAATCTCCTAGATTTTGTTTTCTCCTCCAAACTAGTATAGGTTTTCCTTTCTTCCTACTTAAGATATTCTCATGTGTTTGTTTGATCTTATAGCTCCTGAATGATTTCAACACACTTTTCTCACACCATTGTGTTGTGTGTCCAAACTCATTATGTAACATCTGAAAATGAAAAGGCTTTTGCACAATAGACAACAAGGAATATCGTTAATAAGCACACATGCATACAATACTAAATCTAAAATGCAAATTTCAATCGTTAAGCAACAAAGAACATGGGAAAGTAAAAACGTAATTAAAACTGAAACAATTTCACCAATTCAAAACATATTTCCATGATTCATCTCGATTGCCCTTCTCCATTTTGCTTGTGTAGTATAACTGCCCTCAGATTTTTCAAATTCGTGCAAGTATAGCCTAAGATAATGATTAGCAAAATATCGAAGATTCAAGACAAAG
Organism: Sequoia sempervirens; assembly: GCA_007258455.2. NCBI lineage: Eukaryota > Viridiplantae > Streptophyta > Pinopsida > Cupressales > Cupressaceae > Sequoia > Sequoia sempervirens. The sequence continues at coordinate 15,083 of VDFB02042422.1, forward strand.
GTGCTCTCAAAAGTTATCAAATTCGCGAGAGAGTTTTTGAGAGAGATTTCGAGAGAGATTGGAATGAAGAATGACAGATCAATTTGTAGAAAATTGATTATTCGAATGACAGGTCAAGATTGAAAGATCAACAGATGGTTAAGATTTAAAGATTAGACATGCATTCTGATAACTGATAGTATTGACATGAGTGATTTGAATTAGAAAATAGAATTAAAGATTAAATAAATGATTTAATCTTCAGTTCGGCATTCGAAAACATTAGAAATATCTTTGCATGAAAAAGATAAAGATTGATTAAAGCGACTCTCTGTTCGAATGCACGCACAACATTTAATTAATTAAATAATAATATTTAATTAATAGGCATGTACACGCAATTGAGTTAGAAGTGGACGATTGCATGATTAGACGAAGAGATTACTCGAAGACGCCACTCAGACATTAAATCAATAGTTAACTGAACGATTCAAATAGATGTCAAGTTGAGTCAAAGTGAATATTTAGATAACTCACATAATTATCTAAAATATAGAGGAATGTGTTAAAATATAATTAATGAATTAAATAATTCATTTAATTCAAGACTCGATATTCGAAGAATAATTAAATAAATAATATTTATTTAATTAAGTGATGAAGGGATTTTAAATGAATAATTAAATAAATAAATGAATTTATTTAATTATAGTTGGAATATGATAAAGAGTAAATTAAATAATGAATTTATTTAATTTGAGAAGAAGAAGGTTAATTAGTAAGATAATTAAATAAAAAGCGTTTATTTAATTAATCAGATAGAATAAAGAAAAGTGTGAATTAATTTAAATAATTAAGATTATTTAATTAATAGAAGAAATAAAAGAAGATGAATTAATTAAATAATTAAGATTATTTAATCAATAGAAGAATTAATGTTAAGATGAATTAATTAAATAATTAAGATTATTTAATCAATAGAAGAATTAATGTTAAGGTGAATTAATCAAATAATTAAGATTATTTAATTAATAGAAGAATTAATATTAAGATGAATTAATTAAATAATTAAGATTATTTAATCAATAAAATAATTAATGTTAAGATGAATTAATTAAATAATTAAGATTATTTAATCATGACTATGAAGAATAAGAATTATGAAGAATATTGAAGTCGCGGGCTTAAACAGATCAATTTGTAGAAAATTGATTATTCGAATGACAGGTCAAGATTGAAAGATCAAAAAACGGTTAAGATTGAAAGATTAGACATGCATTTTGATAACTGATAGTATTGACATGAGTGATTTGAATTAGAAAATAGAATTAAAGATTAAATAAATGATTTAATCTTCAGTTCGGCATTCGAAAACATTAGAAATATCTTTGCATGACAAAGATAAAGATTGATTAAAGCGACTCTCTGTTCGAATGCACACACAACATTTAATTAATTAAATAATAATATTTAATTAATACGCATGTACACGCGATTGAGTTAGAAGTGGACAATTGCATGATTAGACGAAGAGATTACTCGAAGATGCCACTCAGACATTAAATCAATAGTTAACTGAATGATTCAAATAGATGTCGAGTTGAGTCAAAGTGAATATTTAGATAACTCACATAATTATCTAAAATATAGAGGAATGTGTTAAAATAGAATTAATGAATTAAATAATTCATTTAATTCAAGACTCGATATTCAAAGAATAATTAAATAAATAATATTTATTTAATTAAGTGATGAAGGGATTTTAAATGAATAATTAAATAAATAAATGAATTTATTTAATTATAGTTGGAATATGATAAAGAGTAAATTAAATAATGAATTTATTTAATTTGAGAGGAAGAAGGTTAATTAGTAAGATAATTAAATAAAAAGCGTTTATTTAATTAATCAGATAGAATAAAGAAAAGTGTGAATTAATTTAAATAATTAAGATTATTTAATTAATAGAAGAAATAAAAGAAGATGAATTAATTAAATAATTAAGATTATTTAATCAATAGAAAAATTAATGTTAAGATGAATTAATTAAATAATTAAAATTATTTAATCAATAGAAGAATTAATGTTAAGTTGAATTAATCAAATAATTAAGATTATTTAATTAATAGAAGAATTAATATTAAGATGAATTAATTAAATAATTAGGATTATTTAATCAATAAAATAATTAATGTTAAGATGAATTAATTAAATAATTAAGATTATTTAATCATGACCATGAAGAATATTGAAGTCGCAGGCTTAAACCAGATTTCGGTGTCTACACATTACACCTATAACATTTAATGTTGTTGTCTAGACCAAAGAAAGGATAATTTCTCCTAGGAATCTTAAGAATTTCTACTGACATTCCTCTCATACATCCTACAATTTCTTGTAGAATCTCTTGCTCTATGACCATAAGCATGACAACAATAGCAATAGCCATGAAATTGATAACAATTGTACCTTATTGAATAGTGTTTCTTGATATTTCCTACTTCTCTCCTATCAAAGACCTAATCTTCTATCTTTTCTTTAGGAGCAGTAGTATGATGACCCAAATATATCTTCTTCCTTCGTGTATTCCTAACTTTAGAGAATTTTACTTCTTGATAACCTAATCCTATAGTGTCTTTATAGTTTTTCTGTTTTCTCAACATGTCATTCAAACATTCAATACTCCTTTCAAACTAACGATTCTTGTGCAACTCAATAGATGTCTTTTCCAATTCCTTTTTCAAAGAAACTATGTCTAATTCTAATCTTAGTCATTCATTAGTTTTGACTTCTAGATCAGATTTGGTAAAATCAACAACCATTTTAGCTTCTTCTATTTTAGTTTTTAACCAAATAATCAGTTTCTTAGATTCATAAAATTGAATCTTTAAGTTAACAACATGGTTTCTTGCTTCTTCAAACTCTAAAGAAACTTTTGCAAAATCTGAACATACCTTATCTTTGGAATCTTTTTCTTGTTGGAGTTGGTCTTTTAATTTCTGACTTTCTTTGTTAATTTGTTTGATTGTCTCCAGATCACACAAGAGTTCACCTTCTAAATCAACTTCACACCACTATTCATATTCATATTCATCCACAATGAGGTATCCTTCTTCATCAATTTCAGGGTATGTGTAGGATCATGATGGGCCAAAAAGTGGCAATATGATGGGTATGTGTAGGGTATGTGGCTGATGACTTTTTTTTTAACCAAAATTGATGAAATGAAAAGGGTTTTTAAAGGAGATTCTCAAATTTCCAATAATATAAATTATGTTTTACTTTAAATTTAATAAATAATTATTATTCATTTTCTATTTGAATTATGACTAAAGTCCTAATTGATAGGCTGATTGAAAAACATCTATTGCTTTCAAACAATATCACATTTTTTAAATTCAAAACATGTGTCACATTCTATTCTTTGTGTACTATAAGATTAAAAAACAAATGGATTTCATGAAGTTTTGACCAAATTAAGGTGGTTAGACATACGAGTTTTTATATTTTTAAAAGTTGTAAAAAAAATTCATAATTAATTATTTACTTGGAAAAAAATTATTAAAAAAATGTGCATCACATGCTGACATGAGTCCTCTACTTATATCTAAAATATTATAAAAATATTATCATTTTATTGTGATTAGGGTGGTCAGACAAACACCTACTTCTTATATTTTCCTTGAAATTTTAGTACTACTACATTGAAATTTCAAATTTTCACCAAATAGATTTTTTTTTTTTAAATTAAAAATACTAGTAGTTTAGAAACTAAATTCAATTTGCTATAGATTCTATTCTTACATATTTTTAAAATAATATAGATAAATTTTTCAAATTTTTACGTCAAGTTACCTAACCCTGATTTTTCTGAATTTTTCACCACTTAAGGGCTTGTTTTTTCTATGATTATCTTGCACATACCCTTCAACTCCAAAATCATCAATTTCTTGTCCACTTACATTCACAGTGAAATCTTCCTTTTGATCAACATCTTTAGTTTCTCTATTTGAGGTCTTATTTCTATTCTTCTTAGCCATAGTACTTCACTTACCAGCAACCATTAAGTTGGTTAAACTTCTTGCTAGGGTCTAGCTCTGATACCATGTCTTTGAGTACAAACAACACTGAGAGGGGGGGATGAATCAGTGTTGTAGATTTCAAAACTTTAATTTACTTTCTTTCAAAAAACTTGTACACAAAAATAATGATTTTGACAACACTTAATCAGTTTGGCATGCTTAATCAAAGTAAGAATCTAAATAACAAATAGTAATCAATACATAATGCTTAGACATTAATGCTAAGTAAATCACACAATATCTAAAACCATGACATAATAAATTTTAGGAGTGGAAAACCATCATGGGGTAGAAAAACCACTCAAAATTGCCTCATTGGCTTAATCAAAAGGCGTCATTGGTAAAGCCTTACTGGCTACAAATGCCTCACTGGTAACACAAGTCTCACTAGCTACAAATGGCTCACTAGAAACACAACCCTCACTGGCAACATAAGCCTCATTGGCTACAAATGCCTCACTAGGAATACAAGCCTCACTAGAAATGATCATATTGTCTCACTGACATGATCACTTACAATTACTTGAAGATCAAATGAATATATACAATATAGAGGGTTTCTCTATTTCACTATAAAAAGAGTTTCCCTTTCAATCTATACATTCCATATTCTAAAGAATCATTCACTTGGAATCTTTAAAATGGGTATGTGTAGTATCATCATGGAAAAAATAGACCCTTAAGTGGCCAAAATTTTTAAAAAATTAGAGTTAGGCAACTTGGCGTAAAAGATTGGATAAGTTATCTATATTATCTCAAAATATGTAAGAATAGAATATGTAGCAAATTGAATGAAGTTTCTAAACTACTAGGTTTTTTTTAAATCTATTTGGTGAAAATTTAAAATTTCAATGCAATGGTTTAAATTTGGGAAAAAATAAAAAGTAGGTGTTTGTCTGACCACCTAACCACAATAAAATGATAATATTTTTTAAAATTTTAGATATAAGTAGAGGATGTCCCGATGTGATGCATATTCTTTTGTAATTCTTTTCCAAGCAAATAATTAATTATGTTTTTTATTACAAATTTTAAAAATATAAAAAACATATGTCGACCACCTTAACTTGGTCAAAAATTCATTATATTTATTTTTTATTTTTAAAATCCTATAGTATGCAAAGCATAGAATGTGACACATATTTTGGATTCAAAAAATGTGATACCATTTGAAAGGTATAGATTTTTTTCAATCATCCTATCAGTTAGGACTTTGGTTGTAATTCAAACAGAAAATGAATAATAATTATTTATTAAATTAAAAGTAAAGCATAATTTATATTAAAGGAAAGCTAAGAATCTCCTTTAGAAAGCCTTTCTGTTTCATCAATTTTGGGTAAAAAAATTCATTAGCCACATGGGCCATCATATCACTTACATATCACCACTTTTCAACCCATCATGATCCTACAAATACCCAAATATAACTCTGTGAAAGCGTTGAACATCAAATAGTGATAAATCACTATTTAAATAAGAAATCAATAATGTATACAATGTTGTAATTTGTTATCAAAAGAAACTAACAAATGAAACATTTAGAAACTGTTCCATAACTGTCCCTATTGATTCACGATGTGACTGCTCTTCAACATTCCACCAACATAACCATCCATAATTGTTTTCAAATATCACCATGGAGTAGCATTTCAGTCACTTAAACTGATGTTGATGAAATAAAAATTATGCAATTTAGACATATGTAACACAACCTTTTATATGATTGACATTATGTCTAAACCAAGGTATTAAAACTACAAAAAATACCCCACACCAATGCAGTCAATAAACTTTAGTTTACACTTTACAAACAACAATGTATTTGTGACAAAAATTTTCCCTAGACAATACCAAATAGGAATATTAGTACATTTAGAGAGCTTGTTCCCTAGCAAAAGGATATACATAAGATTAGAAAATAAACTTACATGTGTGCCCCATACCAAAATATAATGAAAGTATGCAGGACTGAACAAGATTGAAATGATAAACTTTGAATCAAACCTGACAACCATACATAGTACAACCACAAATCGACCTTAAAAAATTCAAAGACAATAAACACTGAACTAATTTTTAGATAAATACAATGCAACTTAATCAATGAAGATTGACTTATCTAGAGAAACTTCAACCATAATTTTGTTGCCTAAAACCCATCCTTTGCAGCCGCAATACAACCATTTCTTTGAAATTTTCTTTGAGCCCTAAGCCATTTGTGTTAACAATGCTTTTTTTTGTAAAATAACAACTTTTAGGGCACAATGAAGTTGAGGGTATGTGCAAGATCATGATGGGCCAAAAAGTGGAAATATTATGGGTATTTGTAGGGTATGTGGCTGACAACAATTTTTTTACCCAAAATTGATGAAATGAAAAGGGTTTTTAGAGGAGATTCTCAAATTTCCACCAATATAAATTATTCTTTAATATGAATTTAATAAATAATTATTATTCATTTTCTATTAGAATTATGACTAAAGTCTTGATCAATAGGCTGATTGAAAAACATCTATAACTTTCAAATGGTATCAATTTTTTTGAATCCGAAACATGCATCACATTCTATGCTTCACATAATATAGGATTAAAAACAAAAAATCATGAACTTTTGACCAAGTTAAGGTGGTTAGACATACAGTTTTTTATATTTTTTAAAAGTTGTAATAAAAATTCATAATTAATTATTTACTTGGCAAAAATTACAAAAAATATGCATCACATCTGGACATGAGCCCTCTACTTATATATAAAATATTATAAAAAATTATTATCATTTTATTATGGTTAGAGTGGTTAGACAGACACCTACTTCTTATTTTTTCTCTGAAATTTAAGTACTACTCCATAGAAATTTCAAATTTTCACCAAATAGATTTTATTTATTTTTAAATAAACGTAGTAGTTTATAAACTACATTCAATTTTCTACAGATTCTATTCTTACATATTTTTTGAAATAATATAGATAAATTATTCAAATTTTTATGTCAAGTTGCCTAACACTGATTTTTCTGAATTTTTTGCCACTTAAGGGCCTGTTTTTTCCATGATGATCCTACACATACCCTTGATAAACCTTTTCAAATAAAATTATCAAACCACTAACCATTTTTTCAACATTGGATCATTTCCTTTTAGATATGCAACAATTTATTATGTTAGTGTGTTTTCTCAAAGTCACCAGCCAAAAAAAAAATGATATATGTTAGTCCTCCCTATTAACTTTTATGAAAGTGGTCTAACTTCATAATGACCAATGGTCCTAGTCAAAGCCTTGTGTTAATTTGAGACTCAAATATACCAAGTATTGAATTATAAACCAAAAACAATATAAAATATCAATACATTGCTGGACACTAGGAACACTGAGAGGGAGGTTGAATCAGTGTTCCATGATATTTTACTTTTCAAATCAGATATAAAATTATCAACAACAATAATTGAACTTAAAATAGCATCCACAACACATAAACAGATGGAAACATGCAATCACATTAAAGAAAACCATGGCACCTAAATTTTTTACATGGAAACCCTATTAATGGAAAAACCACGATGGAGATTAATCCACAATGTATACTCTATTAAAAGTATGATAAAAGAGGGGAATGCACTTGCATTCAAGTGCATTTCCTAGAGCTCACTGCTCAAGACAGAAAGGCTCACTGCCTTACAAAGTATAATTGAAATTACAACAAAATTTGAACTGAGAGTACAACATCTACAAATGCCTAGATTTAGTTCCAATGAAGCTTATAATTAGATTCTGAATCTTTTCACCAGTTCACACTTCTACTCTACTCTAGTTTGGTTTGCATACAAAACTTTTTCTTCCCTCAAATATCTAATCTATCCTTTTTCGCTCTCTCTCCTTGATACACATACACTTCTATCTCTACCACAACTACCTCACTACTTCAACTCCCTCTCCAAAATGATTTTTCAATCTCCTTTATATACCAACTAATCAAGAATTCATTGTATGTTGGCTTCACAACAAAATATAATATTCTTTCTTATGTCAGCTCAACTCATTAATTAGAGTTGATGCATACCCACACAAGTCAGCTAGACTTTAATAGGGACCAAAAAAATGTTCTAAACATAAGAAATAACTAAATACATACTCCAAATACATCTATGATCTGCCATATAAAACATGTTGGCCACAATAAGAGAATAAACCATGAACCATACTACCAAACCTGTTAACTCAAACTTCGACTAATCTAACACCACAAAAATCACCAGTAGGATAGTGCACATACTAGAAAGTATTCCCTAGAGATCCACACCATAAAATAATGATATGGTGAAGCGATCAGATCATCTTACCAACTGGATGTTCTAATCTGCATTCTTTCTATCGGTATATTACAAAATCTTACTTTTCTTGCCAGTAGGAGAAATGCTAACACTATAGACCATATTGTTGAATCCAATTGCCATAAATGATAATACAAGTAGCCAAAAATGATTTCTCAAATCCATATGCCAACAATCTCCCCATTTGGCATTGATGGCAATACTTAGTGAAAATTTAACTAAGTGTCAAAACCAAAAAAATCAATAAAATCAAGACTATTACTCCCCCTTTGATGTCAAGGAAATTTTTCACTACATTCTCTCCCCCTTTGACATAAATGATAAAAATTCTACTATACATCTCTTCTTATTCTTTCTCCTTTGCAAAATAGAGAGTTGAATCAAAATTTGAGACACTGCTACAAAAATCAGAAGATTATTTTATACTTAGCTTTAATTTCTAGAAGGAATTTCTTCCAAGAGTCCACCACAATCCCAAAAGTTGTAATCAAGTTGTTATTCTCTGATGTCCTATTGATAATCTGGACAATGACTTCATGAATGGTGATTGCTTCTTCCAACTTTTCTCCTATCCTTAGCACTTCAACGATTTTCTCTAGTCTGCCTTTAGTTAGGTCTTTTACTCTCCATAATGTTTCCATGAGAGTATTTATAGCAAAGTAAACCTTTGCATGATCAGCCTGTATATCATGAACCTTTTTCTTAACCTTTCCATCCTTATCCAAAAACATATTGTAGTCCCCTCTAATTCTGACAAGCTCTTTTTCAATTTCCTCCAACTTATCCTTGTACTTGCCAACCACATGAGGCCACCTTAGATAGTAATTGAATACTTTATTGGTCAAATCAATGCACTATCTTAGCATATTCATTTTCTTCTTTATATTAGGAAGAGATAGCCTAAATTGCATCTTCAAATGGGAAATTATTTCCTCCTCCTTATCTAGAGGCACAAATTCCATAGCCTCCTTAACACACTCAATGAATTCTTTTGGGAAAACATCCTTCAAACTCTCTAATTCATTATTTTTATCAGCAAAGTATCTTCCTAAAGTGTCTTCAATGAGATATTGCTCATAATATGGTCCATTCAACCATATGTCAGATATATTTTCCATCCCATCATCCTAAATAATTTGCATTATCTTTGATTTGAATAGAGCACTTTCTTCATCATTGTCTTTAGTTAATATTATTTCCAATTCACCTAGTTTTGGTTGATCTCTAGGAGTATATTCATCAGAGTCTTCATCCACTACATCCACAACCAATTATCCTTTTCCTTTTTCTTCAAATTTTGGTGACTTGGGTACTAGAGGAGTGACATTAGCCAATTCTCTTCCTCTCTTCTACTTTTTCTCTATCTTTTCGGAGGATGATACAACTTCAGTTATTTTTACCATAAGAGAGATAAAATTTACATCAAAATTTTCCAACACCTTTCAAAATAAATTTTCATAAACGTGTTCCCCATTTTCAAAAGAGTTGTAATGAAAAAAATATTTTCTTGCAGATCGACACATTTTCTTTCCAGACCACATTGTCATTTAGAGGCAAGAAATTAAGAAAATACATCATAATTCATATTACAAGGGTGCCAAACCTAAAGGGGTATTCAATATCCTTCCTTAATTGTGCATTCTCCATCCATTGATACTTCATCAAACTACATAGGTCAAAGTTTTCATTTTTTATTATCATTTTGTGAGCAATATATACAACACCTGCTGAGGTTGATCCTTCTTAGTTTCTAAAGAAGATCTTATATGAGATTCCATGTGCAACATACCTTTTCAATGGATCTTTAATAATCACAATTATCAGAGCCCTCTAATCTCCCCTTATTCTGGTTAGGGCTTCAACCTCAACATTTTGAATCGATTTCTTCTTCATAATATCACCAACAATGCACAGTTCTGTTAGGTTCTTGATTACATCCTCTAAGATTTGATAGGGTTTCTCCAAAGTGAGAATATATTCCAATCTATTTAAGATAAAATGAACCACTTCTATACTAACAAAATGAGTAAATTCATTCCATATATCCAAATTCTTATGCTTTGATCCTCCAAGCCTCCTCAATTTGGGGAGAGACAATAGATTTCTTTCATCCCTAACTTTTTGATTGCTATACTCATCCAGAGTTATTGTTCCTTTGATTTGTTTCATTTTTCATACCGAACAGGGTTCTACCAATTGCTAAATAGATATGAAATTGATAAGCAACAAAAATACCTCAAGATTTCACTACAAGATTTACCTTTCGCTCCTTTGGATTTTTTTTGTAAGTTCTCAAATATTCTCTTTCAATGCATAATGATGAATTAGGGTTTCAAATTCCCTTTTATAACTTCACTCACTTAACTTTCTTCTACATTAAATGTGTTTCCCTAAAATTTCTGGTTACTTTGCAAACTTAGACAACAAGCAAAGAATCTGATTACGGATCTGTACTTCATTCAACTCAACAAACGCTTACTAAGACTTTCAATAATAAATAACACAATAGATAATGGAATCCAACAATTCGTTGCCAAAAATACCATAGGGAGAAGATATTTTCATGAAAAACAATCCCCCTAGGCCATTGGCTTGAAATCAATTTCTGAAAGAGTTACTGGGGGGAGCTTTCGGTATAGCCTTGTTTCCTTCATCAGATTCACTTTTGTTTACCCATATTTTCTTCATTTGATCTCTTATCTCTTCAACAGATGCCTTTTATTTTCTTTTGTTGTTTTTCTATAAATTTCTTCCTTGATAAACCAAACCTATTTTGTTCAGGTTTTTGTTCCTGTTGAATCTTGCAATATGCCCAAAATTGTTACAATTATAGCATATCAAATTTTTCAGTCTATACCATCCATTCCAACGATTTCCTCCTAACTTGAATTGACTAGCAACATGTCTAAATCTTCCATAGATATAGTATTTAATGTTAATTGTACTGACAGACATACTTCTACATTCTAATGCCTTATGACCAATCTTCTTGCATTGAAAACACTAACCAGAAAATGATGGATTACTAGGGTTTATCTTTCTTCTATACTGAGAAGCCATATGTCCAAATTTATTGCAAGCAAAGAAATATCCATTAAAATTTTTAGCATTGGGTTCCTTTACCAGATGTCTTCTGCCTTTCTTCTTCTTTTCAAGGTTCTTCTGTTCAGATTTAGAGCTTTCACCCTTCTCATATCCAAGACCTCACTTGTCATTTGTATCCTTTGTCCTTTCGTTATCTCATCAAGCCTAGTAGAGCTTATCCTGAATTTCTCTTTGAATTCATTTGCAGTAACAAGCTCATTTTTGCAGATAACTACCTATATTTCAATCTCTTGTTCATTGGTTTTGGATTGTTACAGTTCAATTTCTAGTTGAATGAATCCACTATTAATTTTTCTGCATTCTTCAAATTTCTCTTTCAAGGACTAGGCCAAATTCTCCTGAATCTTCTTTCTTTCCTCAATCTCTTTGGTAAATTTCATCACCACAGATTTCATTTCATGCTTTAGAGTTGTATTGTCCTTAGAAATCTTTTCACATTATTTTATTATTTCCCTTATGGTTTGATTTAGATGGACATCATTTGAACCTTTTCTTTCTTTTTTCTTTAATTATCCACATAGTCCCTTCACCTTTTCCCTTGACTCATTTATCTTATCCTTCAATGAATTTGTCAGTAGCCACAAGATTTTTTTTTTACTTCCATGACCTCTACTTTGGACTGATCAAGATCATCAAGTGCAACCATAAGCTTTTGTTGAAGACCACTAGCATCCATTGTAATTCAAGATCCACCTCAAGCTATTAAACTCAAAAAGAGGAACCAAAGCTCTTATACCAATTGTTGGACACTAGGAACACTGAGAGGGGGGTGAATCAATGCTCCATGATATTTTACTTTTCAAATCAGATATAAAAACTATCAAAAACAATAATTGAACTTAAAACAACATCCACAACACATAAACAGATGGAAACATGCAATCACATTAAAGAACACCATAACGGGTATATGCAGGATTGTCATGGAAAAAATAAGCCTTTAAGTGGCAAAAAAATAAAAAAAATCAGTGTTAGGCAACTTGATGTAAAAATTGGAATAAGTTATCTATATTATTTTAAAAATATGTAATAATAGAATATGTAGAAAATTGAATTTAGTTTCTAAAATACTAAGTTTGTTTAAAAAAATAAAAAATCTATTTGGTGAAAATTTGAAAATTCAATTCAGTAGTACTTAAATTTTAGGGAAAAAAAAGAAGTAGGTGTCTGTCTAACCACCCTAACCACAATAAAGTAATAGTATTTTTTTATAATATTTTAGATATAATTAGAAGACTCATGTCCCAATGTCATGCATATTGTTTTGTAATTTTTTTCCAAGTAAATAATTAATTATGATTTTTTTATTACAACTTTTTAAAAAATATAAAAAACCCGTATGTCTGACCACCTTATCTTGGTCAAAACTTCATGAAATTAATTTTTTTATTTTTTTAATCCTATAGTATGTGAAGCATAGAATGTGATGAATTTTTTGGATTCAAAAAATTTGATATCATTTGAAAGATATAGATATTTTTCAATTAGTCTATCGATCAAGACTTTAGTCATAATTTGAATAGAAACTTTATAATAATTTCTTATTAAATTCAAAGTAAAGCATATTTTATATTGGTGGAAATTTGAGAATCTCTTTTAAAAACCCTTTTCGTCTCATCAATTTTGGGTAAAAAAGAGGTCGTCAGCCACATACCCATCATATTGCCACTTTTTGGCCCATCATGATCTTGCACATACCCTAACACTAGAAAGTTTTATGTGGAAACCCTATTAAGGGGAAAACCATGGTGGAGATTAATCCACTATGTATACTATGTTAAAAGTATGAGAAAAGATGGGAATGCACTTGCATTCAGGCGCATTGCCTGGAGCTCACTACTCAAAAGAGAAAGGCTCACTTCCTTACAAAGTATAATTGAAATTACAACAAAATTTGAACTGAGAGTATAACATCTACAAATTCCTAGATTTAGTTCCAATGAAGCTCATAATCGGATTCTAGATCTTTACACCAGTTCGTACTTTTTCTTTGCACTACACAACTTTTTCTGCCCTCAAATATCTAATCTATCCTTTTTTGTTCCCTCTCCTTGATATACATACACTTCTATGTCTACCACAACTACTTCACTACTTCAAATCCCTCTCCAAAATGATTTTTCAATCTCCTTTATATACCTGCTAATGAAGAATTAATTGTATGTCAGCTTCAAAAAAAAAAAAAATCTTGCTTATGTCAGCTCAATTCATTAATTAGAGTTGATGTGTACCCACACAAGTTGGGTAGACTTTAGTAGGGACCCAAAATAATGTTATAAACATAAAAAGTAACTAAATACATACTCTACATACATCCATGATCCGTCATATAAAACATGTCATCCACAAAGAGAGAATAAACCATGAACCATACTACTGAGCCTCTTAACTCAAATTGTGACTAATCCAACACCACAAAACTCACTAGTAGGATAGTGCACATGCTAGGAAGTCTTCCCTGGAGATCCATACCACAAAATAATGATCTGATGAAGTGATCAAATTATCTTACCAAATAGATGTTCTAATCTTCATTCTTTCTACTAGTAGATTACAAAATCTTACTTTTCTTGCCAGTAGGAGCAATGCTAACACTGCTGACCATACTGCTGACCTAGTTGACATCAATGAAAACACAAGTAGCAAAAAATGATCTCTCAAATCCATATTCCAACATACATGATCTAAACCACAATTATATTGAGTATTGTTGCCTTGTGACCAACAAAATAACACTAAACCTTCAATTAATGCCACAAATGTATGTATAGTGTATTACCTGAAAATATTCCAAGGTTAACAATCAATACAAACGAATTTGTCTCATTATTTGAATGTATGCCACCTTTGATCAACCCTTGACATCAATTCCAAAATCAATGTCAACAAACTCTCCCTTTGGCATTGACATCAAACAACCTCTATGATCACCAATTCCAAAGAATGCAAAAATATGAACTTGTAACAATAAACCAATATACAAGAAATTGATAAATAAAGCAAAAATTATTTTTGCATAATGTAGTGTCAATATCAACTATAGATCTCAACTTTTCTCCCCCTTTTGACAACAAATCCAAAGTTCAAAGGGGTGGGTAAGCATAAAAAATCATTGAAATGTACCATGATACCATTGTCCTCATGTATCAGACCAACAACAAGATGTCAAAAACTAAAGCAATATCATAAATAGATTTGTGCATATACCTATCTATCAAATGAAACATAAAACTAAACTATCATAAGAAGTATATCTTATCTCATCCATAGAGAACTAAAAGATGAAGTTTCATTCCAACTACCACTGTAAATCCATAATAAAATGAAAAGAGATCACAAACTAAAATAGTGATGAATCTTATTTTCCACTTGTCACATTAATACATCATACATACATAGTAAACATATCAAATCAAAATATCAGGGATAATGAATATGCTAAGAAGCTCCACCTAAAACCAAAACCTACTACAACCTTCCATTGTCCTCAAAGGCCTCAAAATTTTCCTATTGTCCTACAAAATCATACACAATTTAACATTTCCATGAAAGTCATGCAATACAACTCTATCACACATGCATTATTCCTCCACAGTAACCATGCCATAACATTCTACAATTCTCTCTCTAGACACAAATATCACTATCAAACCATTCCACTTACAAAGGCACATAGATCAAATAAAACTCAGTGCGTAATGTGCATATTTGAGAAAAAAATAATCTTATAGGCCACTAGACTGCACGTTACACAAGCAAGTGTAGAATAATAATACTCACTATCAAATGATGAGAGAACACAAATTTCCTTGCTTCAAACAAAAACCTTTGTAACATAACTATGGTAATAAGCTTATCAATCAGCCAACATTGAACATTTGCATGACAACCAACTTGATCTACTACACATAACACCTAGATTAGCATCACACTCTCATCTTGTCATCATTATTATGCAACCAACCATCTTGTAAACTTTATCAATAAAAGTTAAGAAAAACCTCTATGTAATAATATAGCTTGACATCAATAGCAACTTGTAAGATAGAAGCAACAAACTCCCTCTGAAGAAGCAAACCATCAAATCAAATTGACAAACCATCAACTCTTTATTCTCAAAATCAATAACATTTGGAAACTCAAGTAAACATGACAATCAACACCAAGAACTCCTGAAGAAAAAATACATATCAATTCAAATATGTGTGAAAGTTAATAAAGTTCACTAAGATACTTGACCAATTTTCATTGGTCCTTGCACCTATTACCTCTCCAAGACATCTTTTTGTACTAAACTTCATGATACAACCCTACTTCTAATGGGAAGAATTGTGATAAACTCATTCTTAATCATACTAGTCCTAATGTTGTAATAGAATCTATCATATAAGAGAAATTTTTGCACAAGGAAGAATATTTGTCCATCATATCTAGCATTGAATCTATGTTTCTGAAACAAATACTACAATGAACTCTCTATTTATATTGTCTTTCCTTGTCACATAATAAAAAAACTTTCCTTTCACTATCCAATCACCTATCGGTTAAGCTTCTATCACAACTTCATTAAAACATACTCCCCCTACTCTACACTTTCTTGCAAGCTACTAATGCAGAGTAGTGGGGTCTTCAATCACCAACACAATTTCACCTAGTTGCAACCAATCTTTAATCTTCAAACCCTAACTAGGGTGTTTTCTCAAGCAACTATTCCTATTCCCTTGTAGGTGTGTAGCAATGCTTTTTTGACCAAAACTCTCAAATTACTAAACAAAACCACTAACCATTTGTGTTTTCAAGCACCCATTAACCCCTTACACAACATATATCAAAGCCCCATATGGTTGTTTTGTATTAACTCCTCTGAATTTGAGTTTTTACACTAAATAGGTTTCAAATTTGCCAACTTTTACAAAGGAAATCCTCTCTAAAGTTTCTTCCCCTCTAAGATTCCTTTATACAATCAATAACCTGCCTCCAAACAATCAAAATCTACCACTCTCTAATAGAGAAATGCTCTCCAACACCCCTAACCTTAAAACCCTCATTCCAAGCCCTTCTAAGGTGGGTTTATTGAAAATCTATGTTCCATGACCCTAACCACTTGGCCAACTCTTCAAACACACTCCACTATACTTGCAAACGCTCAAACAATCATCAAATTATGTTTCCCTCAAGGATTTCCACCATTTCAACTCTTAAACCACTAATTTTCAACAAAGATATTCTTATTACTTTTCACTTCAAAATCACCAAGTAACATTTACATCAATTTATCCAACATATTTAAATCTTTCATGCAAAAAAACCCATCAATTATATCAAATTATACTACCCTCAAGGATCTCCACTATTTCCACTCTTAAAACACTAATTTTCACCCAAAATGTATCATCTTGCAACTAGGGCATCATGCCCAAAACCTCCAATAGCCTCCCTTTCTCATAGCACCCTTGCTAAAACAAAGCCACACCCTAATGAGCCATTCTACTAAGTTCTAGAAAGAAATTGTGGGTGGAATGGCTTATATAATCACTTTTTTCACAATCAAACCCTTAAAACTAGGTTATAAAGGCCCCTACAGGAAAATGAGTCAAACTTCCTCCAAATGCAATAGAAAATGCTCAAACTAGACGAAAATTGAAGTTATCTCAGACCAATTGTAAATTCACAAACATTTAGAGCAATTTTCTCTTGTACAAAATCATACTAGGGTTGGAAATAGTGAATTTACATAGAAATTCTAAAGAAACAAAGATATTCTTATTAGTTTCACTCTTCAAAATCACCAAGCAATGCTTACATCAATTTATCCAACATATTTAAAGCTTTTTCACCAAAAAAAATTATGAATTATATCGAGTATTGTTGCCTTGTGACCAACCAAATAACACTAAACCTTCAATGAATGCCACAAATGTATGTATAGTGTATTACCTAAAAATGTACAAAGTTGAACATTCAACCAAAACCAAACTATCTCATTATTTGAATGCATGCCACCTATGATCAACCCTTGACAGCAATGCCAAAATCAATGTAAAAAAACTCTCCCTTTTGCATTGACATCAAACAACCTGTATGATCACCAATGCCAAAGAAAGAAAAAATATGAACTTGTAGTAATAAACCAATATACAATAAGAAACTAATAAATAAAGCAAAATTAATTTTTGCACAATATAGTGTCAATCTCACCTATAAATTTCAAGTTTTCTCCTACTTTTGACAACAAATCCAAAGGAAAAAGGGGTGGGTAAGCATCAAAAATCATCGAAATGTACCATGATACCATTGTCCTCATCTATTAGACCAACAACAAGATGTCAAAAACTGAAGCAATATCATATATAAATTTGTGCATATACCAAGCTATCAAATGAAACATCAAACTGAACTATCAAAAGAAGTAGAGTATCACATCCATCAAGAACTAAAAGATGAAGTGTTATTCCAACTACAAATGTAAATCTATAATCAAATGAAAAGAGATCACAAACTGAAATAGTGATTAATCTTGTTTTTTAGTTGTCACACTAATACATCATACATACACAATAAACAGATCAACTAAAAATATTAGGGATAAAGACTATGCTAAGACGAGCCCCCTAAAACCAAAACATACTACAACCTTCCATTTTTCTCAAAGGCCTCAACATTTTCCTATTGTCCTACAAAATTATTCACAAAACATTTCCATGAAAGTCCTTCCATACAACTCTGTCACACATGCCTTGTTCCTCCATAATAGCCACACCATACCATTTTACAATTCTACAACTAGATACAAATGTCACTATCAAACCATTCTACTTACAAAGTCACATATATCAAAGAAAACTCAGTGCATAATGTGCATATTTGAGCAAAAAAACTATCATCTTATATGCCACTAGCTTGCATGTTACACAAGCAAGTGTAGAATAATAATACTCACTATCAAATGATGAGAGAACACAAATTTCCTTGCTTCAAACACAAACCTTTGTAACATCATTGTTGTAATAAGCTTACCAATCGGCCAACATTCAACATTTACATGACAATAAGCTTGATCTAGTACACATAACACCTAGATTAACATCACACACTCATCTTGTCATCATTATTATGCAACCAACCATCTTGTAGACTTCATCATCAAGTAAAGAAACAACACTATGCAATATTATAGCTTCACATCAATGGAAACTTGTAAGATAGAAGAAACAAACTCCATCTTAAGAAGTAAACAATCAACTCAAACTAACAAACCATCAATTCTTGAATCTCACAACCATTAAAATTAGGAAACTCAAGTCAACATGACAATCAAAACCAATAAATATTGAAGAAAACATCCATATCAATTCAAATATGTGTGAAAGTTAATAAAGTTCAAAAAGATACTTGACCACTTTTCATTTGTCCTTGTACCTATTACATCTCCAAGACACCTTTTTGCACTAAAACTAGTTATGGAACCCTACTTCTAATGGGAAGAATCGTGATAAACTCATTATTTACCACATCAGTCCTAATCTTGTAATAGTCTTTATCATACAAGAGATATTTTTGCACAAGAAAGAACATTTGTCCATCTAATCTAGCATTGAATCTACCTTTCTGCAACAAAGACTACAATGCACTCTTTATTTTGATTACCTTTCCTACCTTGTCACATAATTAAAAAATATCCTTTTTGTGATCCAATCACCTGTCAGTTAAGCTTCTATCACATCTTCATTAAAACATACTACCCCTGCTCTACACTTTCTTGCAAGATACAGATGCAGAGCAATGGGGTCTTCAATCACCAACATAATTTCACTTGGTTACAACCAGTCCTTAATCTTGAAACCCTAGCTAGGGTGTTTCCTCAAGCAACTCTTCCTATTCCCTTGTAGGTGTGCAACAACACTTTTTTGACCACAACTCTCAAATTACTCAACAAAACCAATAACCATTTGTGTTTTCAGGCACCCATTAACCCCTTACATAACATATATCAAAACCCCATCTAGTTGTTTTGTACTAACTCGTTTGAATTTGAGTTTTAACGCTAAACAGGTTTCAAATTAGCCAAATTTTACAAAGGAAATACTCTCTAAATTTTCTACGCCTCTCAAATTCATTTAGATAGTCAATAAACTACCTCCAAACAATCAAAATCTACCACTCTATGATAGAGAAATGCTTTCCAACACCCCTAACCTTAAAACCCTCATTCCAAGCCTGTCCAAGGTGGGTTTATTGAAAATATATGTTCCACACTCCTAGACACTTGTCTAAATATTCAAACACACTCAACTATGCCTACACATGCTCAAACAATCATCAAATTATGCTTTCCTCAAGGATTTCCACCATTTCCACTTTTAAACTACTAATTTTCACCCAAAATACATCTTGCAACTAGGGCATCATGCACAAAACCTCCAATGGCCTCCCCTACTCATACCACCCTCACTAAAACAAATCCTACACCCTAATGATCCATTCCACTAGGTTACAGAAAGAAATAGTGGGTGGAGTGGCTTATAGAGTCATTCTTTTCACAATCAAACCCTTAAAACAGGGTTACAAAGGCTCCTACAGGAAGATGAGTCAAATTTCCACCAAATTCAATTGAAAATACTAAAATTAGATGTAAATTGAAGCTATCTCACTCCATTAACAAATTCACAAAGTTTTAGAGCAATTTTCACTTGTATCGAATTGTACTAGGGCTAGAAACAGTGAATTTACACATAAATTCTAAAGAAACAAAGATATTCTCATTAGTTTTAACTTCAAAATCACCAAGTAATGTTTACATCAATTTATCCAACATATTTAATGCTATCACACCAAAAAAAACCACCTAAACTAATTCCAATGACCATTCAAACCTCCTCACCTTTGGGCTTCTACAAACTTGCATTTTTTCAACTTCTTACAATTTTTGAAATGACAACATTTTGCATATTTTTCAATTTGAACCTCCTAATCACCTAATGACCTCAAATGGACTAATTACATTATAAAATGGTCTAAATTACCTTATTGTTTGAACAAAAAGACTCAAATACCCCTAAACAACCAAAAGACCTCAATGGTCAACATTTGCATAAAATGCTCATGGTTTACCTACACCAAATACCTATTATCTTTGATTACTAAGGCAATCCAATGAAATAAATCCAACTTATTTATCTCCTACATATTTGTTCTTCATGCCTTCTCTAATTTCCATATGGATTCTCAAAGGTGTTTGACCATATTTTGTTTTACATTGTGTGTATTGTAATCATGATGAATCTACCTTTCATTTGTTCTCCTTTCTATAATAACACCATGAGCAGTAAAAAAACTATAAAACATGAGGTAATACAAAAGAATAACATTATTTTATTGTATTACAAATAGAACAGAGCAATATTTCACCTTTATGACACCTCATCTTGCTACACATCAATCATGAACTACTACAATAAGAGTCCTCAACCCAATTCTATTGCCACCATGAAAGATGTGGATTGAAATGAAACAAATATGAGTGTTACCAAGAACCTTTTAACTTTCATGCCAAAAATATTACACTGTCTAAACTGCAAGTTGTTATCTTAAAGTTTGCAAACCACTATTCATAGTTTATTGTGCCTAGTGTTCCTTAAATGCAACTTTTGACACATAAACCTAAGAAGATATCACTTTTCAAGATAATATGTTGGTGAGAAGCAATTATCATTTTCTAAACACATTCTTCTATTAGAAACAATATCACTAACATACACATAACATGTACTTTCAAAAAATTCACTATTAACAGAAGAAATTGCTCAGAAGAACTGTCATGTTATGAAGGAAGTTTGCATCATAAAACACACATATGGACTATGATTGCGTAGGCATAAAAATAATTAACCTAAGACATTGTCATCTAAAATATAATATAAAACAAAGAGAATGATTATTCTTCATCAAAACCCTAATTCCTACAACCGTCTTTGGTTGACCATTGATATGTTTTCATGGGGATGAATAATAAAACCTTACACAACTCCCTTGTCTCCAAGCTCCTTCTTATTCAATTTTCAAAGCATTTTTTGTACCATGCACTGGTTTAGGATTTCGATCTCCTAGATTTTTTTTCTCCTTCAAACTAGTATAGGTTTTCCTTTCGTCCTACTTCAGATACTCTCATGTTTTTGTTTGATCTTCTAGCTCTTGAATGATTTCAACACACTTTTCTTACACCAGTGCCTTGTGTCTAAACTCATTACACCTATAACATTTAATGTTGTTTTCTAGACCAAATAAAGGATAATTTCTCCTAGGCATGTTATAAGCATTTCTATTGACATTCCTATCATACATCCTAAAATTTCTTTTGCAATCTCTTGCTCGATGACCATAAGCTTGAAAATAATAGTAGTAACCATAAAATTGAGAACAATTGTACCATATTGAATAGTTTTTCTTGATATTGCCTATTTCTCTCCTATCAAAGACTTGATCTTCTATCTTTTTTGTAGAAGCAATAGTATGATGACCCAAAGCTATCTTCTTCCTTGGTGTATTCCTAACTTTAGACAATTTTCACTCTTCATAACCTAATCCTATAGTGTCTTTATAGTGTTTTTCTTTGATCAACATGTCATTCAAACATTCATTACTCTTTTCAAACTAAAGATTCTTGTGCAACTCAATAGATTCCTTTTCCAATTCCTTTTTCAAAGAAACTATGTCTAATTCTAATCTTAGACATCAATTAGTTTTACTTCTAGATCAGATTTGGTAAAATCAACAACACTTTTAGCTTCTTCTATTTCAATTTATAGAAAGGAATTAGTTTAATAGATTCACCAACTTGAATCTTTAAGTTAACGACCTGATTAATTGCTTCTTTAAACTCTAAGGAAACTTTTGCAAAATCTAAACATACCTTGTCTTTGGAATCTTTTTCTTCTTGAAGTTGGTCTTTTAATTTTTCATTTCCTTTGCTAAGTTGCTTGATTGTATCTAAATCAAATGAGATTTCACCTTCTAAATCAACTTCACACTCCTATTCATATTCATCTTCATCCACAAAAGAGGTCTCCTTCTTCGTCATCTATTTCAACTACAAAATCATCAAGCTCTTGTCCACTTACATTCACAGTGAAATATTCCTTTTGATCAAAATCTTTCTTTTCTCTATTTTAGGTCTTATTTCTATTCTTCTTACCCATAGTACTCCACTTACCAGGAACCCTTAAGTTGGTTAAACTTCTTGCAAGGGTCTAGCTCTTATACCACTTGTTCGAGTAGAAACAACACTAAGAGGGGGGTGAATCAGTGTTGTAGATTTCAAAACTTTAATTTATTTTCTTTCAAAATTTTTATAAAAATAAATAATGATGGTAGCAACACTTAATTAGTTTGGAATGTTTCATCAATGTAAGAATCTAAATACCAAATAGTAATCAATACATAATTCTTAGACATGATTGATATGTAAATCACACAATAAATTTTAGGAGTGGAAAACAATCATGGGGTAGAAAAACCACTCAAAATTTCCTTAGTGGCTTAATCAAAATGCCTCATTGGCAAAGCCTCACTGGCTACAAATTCCTCACTAGTAACACAAGCCTCACTAGCTACAAATGCCTCATTGGAAATGTTAGTTCCCCAAATCTGCACCATGTTTGCTAAGCCTAAAGTGAACTTAGCAGATTTGGACTAACATGGGACTTCTTTTAGGTTGTAGGTAACCTATTTGAAAGTAGACCCCCAATGATAAGGGTTGGATTCCCCTTTTGATACCACCTAACTAATTAATCTCTGAGATAAGGGTAATATTTTGGATAAAATAAGCCTAATGCTTGAAAAAAACTAAGGTGATACACCAAAGCAACCTAGACCTGGTAATAGCCTTACACATTCAAATTAATATCTCAAAGCTAACTCACACAACTCCTTATCCAATGCAATTCACATCAATAATTTATAAATAGGTTTGTAATAGTGTTTTCAAAAGGAAAAATAGATTTCACAAACAATAACACCACTAAACAACATAGTTTATAACTTGTAAACATACATTTTATGTCAAATGGATTCATGAAACATGCGATAAGTTTGTAAGGAAAAATGACTTTTCACAAAATATATTGATCAACCTTTAATGACACACCTTAAAACATGAAGAGAAGATAAAAATGCTCCAATCTATTAATTCAAAGTACTTACTATATAATAGGTTTTTCTGAGTTACAATACAACTCCATGAAAATAACTCCAAGAAAGTAAGCTATCCTCCTGCTGGAAAAGAAAGAACTCCTCCAAATGATCAAAATCAACATACTTAATCCAAAACCATCAAAAACCCCACACAAGTGTTTCTAGAACATTTTTGTCAGATAAAATAGAAAAATCCCCAAAATATCCTTCTAGAACTCTCCAAAATGTCCTCCACATGAAGAAAAAAAGGCTAAGTCAATAGTCACCCCAAAAATGTGACAAAAAATGCCTCCAACTGGCCTCCCTTTCACCAAAATTAGTCAAAACAGCATCCCACACATATCACGCTTATGAAATTCATCATTGGTCCTCTTACAATACTTGACCACATTCTACATCATACAATATGTGTGTTTTTGAAAACACATGGCTTTAAAAAATCATTAATGATAATGAATTTGTTAAGTGATTCATAAAACATCACTTAACAAGTCACTTTATAATTCAAGCATAAGATCAAAGGGTCCCACCATTAATATGTATTACATTTGCATTTGAAGCAACTAAAAGTGACTTTCAAATAAATTATATGATATTTCAAAAATTGAAAACCAATGTAACATATAATATCATATCCTAAAGCCCTCAAAAGTTTCCAAGGCATTGACCATCAACTCACCATATTCTATATTTTACTCACACATGTCATACACATTTTTTTGCAAAGGCATTATAGTCATCAACATCACTTGGCCAATATGGTTGACCTCAAAGTCCCTTGGAAAGCATATTCCAAGTCACATGATACTAGGAAAAAAAAAGGTATCACACATAGGTCACATGGCATACTCCATATTGCATTGCACACTTAGCATAAGTCAAAATAAGGGAAGAAATCCCTAAGGCATAAAATTCCTAAGTGATAACATATGATGTAAAATGATGACTTAGAAAATTTTGAAAAATGGGAAATTCTTTAAGGCATAAAATGCCTAAGGGAGAACACATGTTTTGGCCCCATCACATTTACCATATGCTTGATAGTTTTAAACAAGGGATAAAAAATCCCATCGAAATGAAAAGGAAGTCAAACCCTAAATGAAAAAACACCAAAATGATGAAGAAAACATCATCTTTTGGTCATTGAAGAATCTAGAGCAAAGCTCTGCCGCCATGAGGGTTTGGGAAAAAAATAGGAAAATGCTTTGTTGACTAGTTTTTTGGTGATTATGTGAGGAAAACAACATGGAAACTCAGGTAACAACATTTTTTTGGTATAAATCCACATTTTTGTGAACTTGGAGGCCATTGTTTGGACTTACAGGCCACGGCCTATAGCATTTTGATGGACTTTTCCTAACCCATATTGTGTCATTTGTTCTCCTGTTTATCGTTTTACTTGCTAACAACCACCAATGAGAACTCAATGAAGCTTTA